>VZTJ01005700.1:0-11773 GCA_013397795.1 Orthonyx spaldingii | reverse complement strand
CAAGGCCCTCCCTTGTGGCGGCCACCACAGCAGCTCATTGTGAGCCCACACTGGCGCTGTGTTCCCTCGGCTGAACCCCCAGGATGCTCCTGCTCCATGAGGTTCCCAATCCTCTGCCAAGGCTGCGCCTTTTCCTGCTGGGCGTGGCCTTGCCATTCCCCGTTTCCCATTCCCCATTCCCCATTGCCCGTTGCCCATTCCCCGTTTCCCATTCCCCATTCCCCATTGCCCGTTGCCCATTCCCCGTTTCCCATTCCCCATTCCCCATTGCCCGTTGCCCATTCCCCGTTTCCCATTCCCCATTCCCCATTTCCCAGTGCTGGCATCCAGGGATGACATTCCCAGCTCTCTGTCACCCCACTCTCCTCACAAAACCCCCAAATCCCTCCTGTCTGAACCCCAGAAAGAGCCTGGATTGCACAAGGAATGCGATCCCCATTATTATCCTGCTCTGTGAGATTCCCAATCCTCTGCCAAGGCTGCGCCTTTTCCTGCTGGGCTTGGCCTTCCCATTCCCTGTTTCCCATTCCCCATTATTTCCCATTTCATTCCTCATTTCCCATTTCCCAGCGCTGGCACCCAGGGATGACATTCCCAGCTCTTCTCACCCCACTCTCCTCACAGAACCCCCAAATTCCTCCCTTCTGAACCCCAAAAACATCATCCAAATCTGTGCTAATCCACAGGAATTCATGGATTTCCAGTCTGGAAGCAGCAGAAAATTCCCATTGGTCACTGCAAGACCTGATCCTGCTTTGCCAAAATCTGCTGATGTCCAACATTCCTCTGTTTCCAGGTGGAAGGAATTCCTTTCACCCCAGAAATCAGTGAGATCCAGAATGAAATTTTTATGGAAAGAAGTGGATCCATGGGAAGAGGACAGTAAATGTGACATTACAAAAATCCCCATCCCACTGGGAAGTACTGGGAGTTACTGGGAGGTGCTGCCCAGCAGATCCAAACCAACCCTGTGTGACCCTTCAGACCCCCTGGCATTTGGGTTCACAGCTTCAAACCAAATTCCTGCCCTGAATCACAGAACAGCATCGAGTAATCCCCAAATATCACCAAATGATCCCAGAAAAACATCAAATAATCACAGAAAACCATGAAATAATCACAGAAAATTACCAAATAATCACAGAAAAACATCAAATAATCACAGAAAACCATGAAATAATCACAGAAAATTACCAAATAATCACAGAACGTCATCAAATAATCACAGAAAAGTATCAAATAATCACAGAAAATCATCCTGGCCCTGGATCATCCCAGGACACCCTAAAAATCCCATCCTGTGCCTGAGAGCCTTGTCCAAATGCAACCATTCCCTATTCAGTGCCTCACCACCCTCAGGGGGAAGGACCTTTCCCTAAAATCCACCCAACCCTCCGGTGGCACAGGGCTCTCCATGCCAGGCACAGCTGGAATCCCTGCCCCAGGCACAGCAGGAGCTGTGCCCCATTATCTGAGGGCAGAGGGAGCATCCACCACTTTCACTGGATAATCCCTTAATTAGCGTGGCCTCCAAAATAATCCCATTGAAGGCTTCACACGCAGCCCAGGCTCAACGCAGATCCCAGGGAAAAGGCCATTCCTGCCATTCCCAGTTGTCTTTTTTTGGAGGAGTTGATTAATTCCCCTTTTTCCTCAGCTCAAACAGGTTGTGCCCAGCCCTCCCAATCTTCCCCCAGCCCTAATGAGCCTTTGATTAACACAACACAGCTTGCTGGACTTGCAGGCCAGAAGAATTTTTTTTTTTTTCCCCATTCCAAGCTGGCAACAGCTTGCAGGCAGCACCCTGTGCAAGGAAAATCATTCCCGTGCCAGCTCCGTGGAGGATGGAGGAGCAGGATGGGATTAAGACATGATTAGCTTGGCCTCGGGGAGGGCAGGGGGAAGAAAATGTTGTTACTGATTCAGGGAGACAGATAAGGGAACAATTGCTCTGCGTGGTTGGGAGTCAGGGATATTTGTGTGCCCTAAAGCACTAAAAAACAGCTCCCATCATGTCCTGGATCAACGCAGGAATCAGGGAATTAGAGAGAGGTTGTGCTTTAGGCTTTAAATCCCTGAGGGTCAAAAAGTGCTCCCTGAAATCAGACTCTGGAGGCTAAAAAAAATAACGGCTATTGCACACCAATCTGTGTTTTGGGGCACGATAATGATTTTTCCTTCTCCTTTCTCAGAGCACACAACATTCCTGTTCTTTCAGCTGCAGGACAATGTCTGGAAAGGTTTCCTCACGCTGCCAGAAGAAACAAATGTCTTGGATGAGAGATGCTGGCTGGGGAAAAGAGGGGGCTGGCTTTGGACTGGGCTCTGAAAACGCCTCTTCTCCCCTCTTCCCACTCCCTGCTTCGCCTCTGATTCACAAGGAAACCACAAAGCAAACTCGGGGCTGGAGGAGATTTTGGGTTGTGAATGTTCTAGGTTTGTTGTTTCTTCTCCAGACATTCACTTCCACCCCCACCAGCCTCACTCTCCTCCCTTCAGCCCAGCCCAAAAACACTCTGCAAACTTCCACAAGTGTCAAAACAACCAAAGTCTGGCCTGGGGTTTCATTATCTTGTATTTAATTACCAGCACAGAAGCCACTGGGAGGGATAAAGGCAGAATTTAATGCTCTTGTTTGGTTCAATGCTGCTTAATTTGATTTATCTTAAGCTCTACAAACCCTTTAAACACCTTGGTGTGAGGACAGGCTTAGATGGGCAGAAGGCCAAAGTTATTCAGTGTTTTTAGGTGTTAGGACAGGCTTAGATGAGCCAAACTCAAGTTACTCAGTGGTTTTAGAGCCGAATCCCTCTGCCTCTCCAAATTCCTGCTCCGAAAATCACATTCCAAGATTTTTTTGTGATTCTCCCCCTCAGTATCTTCCCATCTCCAGAAGGTTCTGGTGCAAAATCCAGCAGAACCAATTAAAATTACCTTTGTCACTGCTTTTAGAACAGATTTTATAGACTTCAGCCTGTGTCTACTTGATAATGGGATTGAAAGGGATTTTTTTTTTTTGAAATTTCACAAGCCACCCACGTCTTTCTATAGGCACTGAAGTGCTTTTAAAATTCCCCCACCTGCTCTGAAATGAGATTAATTCCCCATCTAACAAAGAATTGAGGGGAAAAACTCTGGTAATGCTTATTTACAAGCTCTGGGTGATACAAGGATGGATTAATCTGACTGGAAAGGCTGAAAAAATCTCCTGAAAAACATCGGATAGAAGTGATGGGGTTTATCCAAGGCTTCCTTTCCTTGGGAAACGGGTCCAGCTCAGGGCTGAGGGGGAGGGATCACACATCAAAGGCTTTGCTTCTGCAATCCCAGGGTCAGGAGCAGCTCAGGCTGGGGTGGCCCAGGATCCGGGGGGTGTTCCAGCAAGTGGGAGCTGCTGGGAATTTTCTGGAGGGAAAAAACCATAAAAATTCTGGAGGGGAGGAGAAAAAAAAAGGGGGGGGGTGGGAAAAGGTATTTTCTGGAGAAAAATAAGTCATTTTTGGAGGGGAAAAAAGTGGTTTGTGGAGAAAAAAAATGTATTTTCTGCAAGAATGCTTTGGGATTGGGAAGTGCTGCTTTATCAGAGTGAAACATTTCAGAAGGCAGGGGTGGGATGGGCGAGATTCCACTGGGGAAGGGAAAGCTGGAGGGATGAGTTGTGCTTCCATCACTTTGGGACTGAGCTCTTCGGCTCCTCAGCTTCCCAGCGAGACCTGAACCCAGCTGGGAACGGAATGGCAGCTTCCAAATGGAAAATTCCTTTGGAATTTCACAGAATCCTGGGATCATTTCAGGCAGGGAAAGACCTTGAAGGTCACCGGGCCCAACCATCCACCAGCACCGTGTTCACCACGTCCCCAAGTGCCACCTCCACGTGGGTTGGGAGCATTTTTAGGGATGCCCTGCCCTGTTCCAATATTTTGCAACACTTCCCATGAAAAAATATTCCCTGATATCCAATCTAAACCTCTCCTGGCACAACCTGAGGTCATTTCCTCTCCTCGCTTTCACATCACAGGAGTTTCTTTGATCGATTTTTCAATGCTGAAGTAAAAATTGGGGGAAAACCCCCAGAAATTCCTGCAAAGCTGCACTCCCAGAGCTCCAGGAAAGGCCTGGGAAGTGGCTCTGGGTGTCAGAGGGAGCTGTCACACCCCGGGCTGTGATGGGAGCTGGCAGGAGCTGGAAGATTTCACACCATGAATGGGGAAGAAACATCCAATTAGGAATTCTCCCTGTTCCTCAATCATTCCTTTGTGTGCCTGGCTATGAACACCCTGCCAGGACTAGCCCAGCCACTGGCCACGCTTTTCTCTCCTGGAATCCATCCAGAAGTCACAGCCATAAAAAAAATCAGGGAAGAAAGGGATGTGGGTGTCTGCAGAGGGGCTGGAAGCAGAGATTTGATGTTTGAAATGTCACAGAGAGGGACTGTCACACCTCCAGGGGGTTCATGGGTGAGGGAGGGATGAAGTGAAGGCACAGGGAGAGGAAATGTCATCCAAGGAACAACAAAAGTTCAACCTGATCCCTCATCCAGGGCTTAGAATCATAAAGTGACACAAGGTTTGGGTTGAGAGGGACTTTAAAGCTCGCCCAGTTCCACCAGGAGCACCTTCCACTATCCCAGGGGGCTCCAAGCCCCGTCCTGGGACACTCCCAGGGATGGGAATTCACCCTTCATGCTGCCTGTCAGATAAATAAAACCCAAAAGCTGCAAACTGAGAGGTGGTCATCCAAAGCAAGCTGGAAACAGCAAATCTTGGAAAAGGACTGGGAGCTGGGAGGAAATCCAGATGTTCCCAAGCCTGCAGCTGCTCCAGAGTGGATCCAACACCAACTGTTCACACACGGCGTGGGGAAACGGCTCAGCAGGGCTGAGGAGAAGCCCATTCCCTGCCTACCTCACACATTCCCTGCCTGGATTTTCAGCAGGAATGCAAGAGAGCAGGAGAAACGCAGAGGCAGAGGCAGAGCAACAGCCAGCAAGGGAGGGAACATCTCCATCCGCTGCAGTGGAGATCAGCTGCTTTTGATTTAATTAACGAAAGCCTCGTTAGCCTTGGGAAGCAGCAGCTCAGCCTGTGGGTGCTGCTTTGAAAGGGCCTTTCCCTCCACACACGAGCGCTTCCGTTCTGCTAATCCCATCCCAGCAGATGAACAAAGGGAGTTTCTCACCACGTCCAAGGGAGGGAGGGGAACAAACCCCACGTCTGCCTTCAGCTGCCACACACTGCTGGCAAAATATTCCCACAGATTCTGGATCTCCACCTCCACAGCCACTGCTGGGGCCATCCAGCAGGGATCCACAGCATTCCCACATTCCAAGCCAAGGATGCTGCTCAGGCACAGCCACCTGCCACGTTTTTGGGCTGTACCTGAAGCGAGAGGTGGAAAAGACGAGTTTTGGCTCTGAGAGGAGGCAGGTTGTGTTTGGAGACCCTGCTCCATGGAGAACTCAGGGGGAAATCTGTGCATGTCCCTTTTTTCCCAGTGTTCTGCACAGCCAACATCCTCTGGGAAGCAGGGAATGCAGAGCCCTGAGTGAGATATCCCGGGAAGAAAAGGAACAAGGAAAGGAGTTGGTGCCTGGGTTTGATTTGAGGCTGAGTCAAGGCCAAGCCACGGCCCTGGATTCTCCATCCCTGAGATCACACAGGCCTGGGCTGGAAAACAACTGACAAAACCTCCTCAGAACTGCTGGCTCTGACACACCAAGGAGCCCAAAAAGCACAAAATTCAGCCTTTCCCTCACTCAGAACCAACAGGGGTTTGATTTGTTTCAGGGGTTAATGTTCCAACAGGGTTTCTCCTCCATCCCAGGCACAGAAATGGCCCAACAACGCCACAAAAGCACCACATTCTCCTGGGGAAAATGCAGGAACAACACCCAGCACCCTGCTTTGGTTTTATCCCCACATTTCCGAGGCTCTCTCGGAACGAGCTCCATTTCAGCCCTGCCAGGCCTTGACGTGGCCTCTGCTCGTGGTGTGAGGGCTTCCTGCACATCCACATGATCTAAAATGAGGAATAAGAAATAAAAGGATGCTCTTTGTGTGTGATAACACCCAAATCTCTGCTCCAGCTAAACAGAAATAGGGGCTGGAGTGGTTTGGGCCTGGCTTGGAGCTCAGGGTGATTTCAGCACTTCCTCAAGGCCTCAAAGCCTCCAGCCTGATCCTGCAGCTCTGATCCTTCCCAAAGCTTTCCTATCAGCCTGGAAATATCCACAAAACCCCCGAGCTGCTGCTGCTGCTGCTGCTGCTGCTCCCTGTGTCCCTTTCTGCCCAGAAGTGACAAAGCAGAAGGCAGCTCCTGCCTCGCATTTCCTGCGGGCCTGCAGGAAACCATAAATCACCGGGAAAACACAACATCCACGGAGAACTTGCAAAAGGCCGAACACCAGGATGGGCTGAGGGGCTGGGGAGAGGGAACAGGCAACCAGCAAAACCAGGCAGAAAGTGGGCACTAAACCACACCTCCAGCTTAGCTGGGAGGGAGCCTGCTCCAGAAAACAGAGGAAAATTGAGGGGGGCAAATGAAATTTTCCCCTTGTTCCAGGGAATATTTACAGGCACAAATATCTCTCTTCTTTGTATCCTTCCACCATCCCACTGCCTTTTCTGTAACATAATAATATTAATAACAACAACAACAACAATAATAATAATAATAATAATATAATAGTAGTAGGGGGGTCAGGCCCCAGCAGGATGGGGCTGTAGGGTGGGAGGAAAAACTGAGTTTGTGTTCAGAGGAAAGTGGGAGAATCTGTGAGGTGCTGCCCTGGTTTGGCTCCTGGAGCTCATTTGGGGTATCCCAAATTGATGCTGTGGGGTCAGTGGCACCCGCCTGGCCACAGTGCCATGGCATCCAAAGGGTTTTTGGCATTCGTGGGAGCTTGGCTGACACAGAGAGGAGAGGCTGGTTCAGTGCTGGATCACTGCATCCTCACTGGGACCAACCCCAGGGAATCTCCTGGAAAATCCCCAGGACAGAATCTGCTCCATCAGCCCCCACCAACCCCAGGGAATCTCCTGGAAAATCCCCAGGACAGAATCTGCTCCATCAGCCCCCACCAACCCCAGGGAATCTCCTGGAAAATCCCCAGGACAGAATCTGCTCCATCAGCCCCCAGGGTGAGGGTTTAGGCTGAAGCACTTTGCAGCAAGGATCTGCTTTGTTTAGAGGTGACTCTGGTCAAAACAGCTGAGCTTTGCTCTGGCCCAGATAAATCTATTTATAGCAAGGGTGATGCTAATTCCACACAGATCTGATCCACTGGCACTGCTGCAGGAATATTATTTTCTGCTACCTGTCCTTTTAACCACCCTGAGCAGCCAGAAACCATTTAATTCTCAAATCACCAGCACTGTGTGTTCTCCTTCTGCTTCCCTTTCCAGGCAGCTCTGTTCCTTGATCTCCCCACTCTGGAAATTGCTGCTTCACCCCAAAATTTACGCTGTGCTTTGGAATAAGTGGGAGAAACCCAGGTAAAAACAGGTTGTAAAAATAATTTTAAAGCCACTCGCATTTAAGTCACTAAAAAAAAATTAAAACTGAATTGTTTGGATCACCTTACCTGAGGTTCATGTCAGGTTTTGTAAAGAATAATTCATTTACTGCCCCTCTTGTGAGCTAAGGAGTGTGGAGGGGATTTAACTCATCATTAAAATGTCTCTGTCCTTGGGATAAACTGCACCAATTGCTTAATGGAGAAATGGTCATGGAAGAGCTGTTTTTAGTGGTTGGAGTCTCCTGGTTTTGCTCCAGGATAATGGAATAAGCTGTATTTCTAATCTTGACTAAAATCTCTCCACAGATGGCTGCGGGCACGATGCAGATGTGGGAGGCTGTGCCAGTGCCCTGTGATCCTGGGAGCAGGAGAGTTTCCTGCAGGAAAAAAAAACCTCAGGTGGAACAGCAGAAACTCAGATGCTGTGGCACCAAAATCACCTCTCCCTTCATTGTTTTATCTCATTTGGGGTTTTTGTTCTAAAGACCTGCTGAAAAATCTTCTCTTCCTTTCAGTGATTGCTCAAAAACTTGAATTTTTTGCCATCAAATCCATCAGCTCCAGCTCCTTTCCTACAGAGCTCCGAGGAGCCACCAGACCCAAATCCTCACTCTTTATAATGCCCAAATCTGGTTTTCACTTCACAGACATTTCCTGGTGTTTGTTGTTCTGTTTTCCCCATTTTCCACGGAGGTTTGAGCAGGTACACAACCCCTAAACCCACTTTTCTCTGAGGTGAGGAGGTTCTGTGCCCAAACTCAGCTCTGGCTTTGGCAGCAGCGCTCCGAACATTTCTGCACAGCTCCACAAGTGCCCGAGTCTCTGTCTGGAACATGGTAAATGTCAGTTTACAGCTCCTACCCTTCCCTGAGAGGCTGGAGGTGGATGTTTAGACAAGGCTTTGAAGCAGGATGAGTAAGACTTGGGGGTTTGGATGCTTGGGGTGTTCACTTGACTTTGTGCATTAATATTTAGCAAAAACCTGGCAGTTTTCAGGAGACGTGATAGGGCTCTTATGCCCTCTTCTATACACACAAAACTCCCAGTTTTTCTCCTCATTTATGTTCAGATTATAAGAATTTGGGGCTGGAATTTAATGAAATATTTGAGTTTACTGAGTTGGGTTTTTTTTTTTCATTGCTACTTCCTGCCAGCCAACCCAAGTTCCTGCAGCATCAAGGAGCTACTTGGAGAAGGTCACTGGGATTAGATGACCTCCAGAGGTCTCTTCCAACCGAAATGACTCCAGGATTTAATGGCTTAAAGATGCAATCCTTCCTAATGCACTCCTTATGTAATGTATCTCATGGTAACAGGTTTTTCCTCAGCTTCTCTTTGGCAACTCCCAGCCAAACCTTCCAGGAGCATCTGGATCTCCCCAGGCCCAGCCCTGGGTGTAAAACAGAGGGGAAAAGCTGCACTGAAGGCACTTCAGCTTTCACCAAGCCCAGAGGGGAAAGCCTGACAGAAGTCACAGCAAATTATTTCCCATTTGTGCCCGTGGTACTCGAGCAGCTTCCCAAATCCCGGGAGAAAAGGGAAGCAGAGCAACGACGTCGTAGTTCTGCTGAATTCCCACTGCTGGTCTGTCAGGGTGGGTGAAAAGGGGAATCACAGGAGAAAAGGGATTTGGAGACGGCCAGGAAATAGCTCTGAAGTTCTCCCTGGGGTGGTGACTCTTCTCATAAGAGCCCTGTGGTGGTTTCAGAATGCAGAATTCTGTGCAAACTGGGGTGAAAGCAGCAGGGAACAAGAACCTCTCTGGAGTTCTGTGCTCTGACTGGCAGAAATCAGAGAGTGGACTTTAAAATGCTCCATCCTGGCTTCTCCCAGAGCCCTGTGGTGGTTTCAGAATGCAGAATTCTGTGCAAACCGTGGTGAAACCAGCAGGGAACAAGAACCTTGTGGGGTTCTGTGCCCTGACTGGCAGAAATCACACAGTGAACTTGAAAAATGCTCCATCCCAAGGGCAGAGAGGGTTCTCCTCTCGTCACAGCACTCAGAAATACCCATTTCTTGTTTAGTTAACACCATTCTTGTGCCTTTCAGCTGGCTCAGAGTAATTTCTCCGCTCAAGTGCTGAGCTGGGCACCTCCAAGTGATGGATTCTCCCCATGGATCATTTCCTGTGTGTGTTTAATGCTGATGGATGGGCAGAGAGCTGACAGGGAGCATCTGGTCGGCACCACACCGCAGCTACCACCTCGAGCTGAGGGCCAGGAATGTATCCTGCATGGATCCCCACCTTCCTCTCTGCTCTGAATATTCATTTTTTTTGCAGGAGAACAGCACAGCTGCAGGGTTGATTTAGCAGGAGATTTTTAGGAGATTTTAGCAGCACATCTCTAACGTGCTCTGAGGAAAATCCAGTGAGAGATGCAGGTCTGGAACAACAGGGAAACTGCACAGCCAGCACTGAATACAGGAACAGACTTTTCCTGAGCTGAAGAAAGACTCATTATGTGCCACGAGACCCCTTAGATGACATTTGTTTGCTTTCTTTGACAAGCAAAATGGATTTATCAAAAAAAGAATCGCCTCAAACGGTTCTGTCTTCTCCCCGAGTGACCTTGGTGGCATCCGTTTACCCACAGGGCTGGAGGAGCTCCAGCAGCTTTTGTTGAGACTTCCCCCAGTCCCCAGAGGAGCTCAGGCCCCCCCCCCCCAGCAGGGATCTCTTTCAGCTCTAAATGCTCCTTGTTTCTTTTCTTTTTTTTTTTTCTTTTTTCCCCCCCCTCCCTCTCCTGGGCCTCAGCTGGGAGCTGGAGCTGCCCAAGCTCTGGGCTCGCTTTGTTTGGGGCTGAAAAGGCTTTTCCTGTGTCCTGTCCTGCCAGAGGCAGCCAAGCTCCTGCCCTCCCTGGCTGCAGAAGAGCTGAGGGACCAAGCAGGGTCCCCTCCTCCCTGCCCCTTCCTCTGCCCTGGCAGAGTTGGGTGGCACTTTTTCCTCTTTCCCTCCTTTTCCCTATCTTTCCTACCTTTTCCTTCCCTTTCCCCTTTCCCTTCTCCCTTTTCTCTTTTCCCTTCTTCCCAGAGGTGCCAAATGGATTTTGCTGTGCCCCAGTGCCACCAAAATGGGATTTTTTCCCAGTGCCACTACCCTTTCCTAAAGGGATGAGAGTTTCTGGCTGGAGCTGCTGGGGGAATATGAATAAAAGTCCTGGACACCACTCACCTCTTTACTTTTATTTATTCCTCTCAGGGGTTGGGTACAGTTCCCATTTTTCAAGCCCTGCCTTCCCCTGACACCTCTCCCAAGGGAATGTAGCTGTGGAATTAATTCCCATGTGAAAAATCAGTGCCTCAACGATCCAGCTTGGGGAAAGGACACTTTGGAGTGCAGCTGAGGGGGTTTTCACTGGCCACACGTGGCTTTTGTGCTCTCTGGGACTGTCACATCCCTCTGAGGTTCTGAATCACCCCTGCAGGACGAGCATCACTGTCCTGCTGCGTTCCTGGGCCCTGCTCTGAATTCCCCAAGCTCACAGAAAAAGCCAGATTGTTGAGGGAAGAGGGAATCATCGGGCAGGAAACGGGGATCAGGGCTTGGAGTAAAATTAAAGCATCCTCTGTGCTGAGTGATGCAGCCCAGGCGAGGCAGAACAAAGTTGGCATTGTAGGAACTGGGGCTGAGCAGAGGAAAAGAACTCCAGCACCAAGTCCAGAGGCAGAACAGGACTCAGCCCTGCAGGATCCACAGATTTTCATGCTCCATGCTGAGGACTGAGCTGAAAGCCTCCCCTTCCTGATTTCCTGGCATCCCACCCGTTTGCCACCCGTGCAGTTCAGAGGTGCAGGTGAAAGCTCAGGGAGCTGAGCCTGCCAGTGGTGGGGAGACGAAAGCCCACGAGCCCGGAGGTGACAGCGTGGGGATTCCTGAGAGGAGCCTCTCTCTTCCCATCCCATCCACACACAAACACCAGCCTGGAGTTTTCCAGGGTCTCAGCCCTGTTTACTAATTTGGCATCATCCCACATTTGCCTGCTTTATCTCCCAATTCAGATGAGTCAGTGGCACATCAAGAGCTTGCCTCGTTCCAAACTCCCCAGCTCAATCTGGCTCAGATTCCACGCTGGGAATAAAGGCAGGATGTCCCTCCACAAATGTCACTTTGCTTCTCCCCGTCCCCCAAACTCCGGGTGGGCAGATCCTGGCGGCTCCGGGAGCGGCAGCAGCGGTGCCAGCCCAGGGAGAGAGCCAGAGGGGAATCGGGGAATGGGGGAAGTGTTGGGAAGGGGGGGAAGGGGAAAGGGAAAAGGA
>VZTJ01005699.1:43974-85725 GCA_013397795.1 Orthonyx spaldingii | reverse complement strand
TCTGGAGGTCCTCTTTGCAAAGGTATCTGTCCCGTACACTTGCTAGCTGTTGCCGCCAGAGGCTGAGAGTTTCCTGGGTTCTCCCAATCCCCTGGTCAATGACCACATCCCGGGACAGGGATCCCAGCTGCCTGTCCTCACTTCCATCCAGAATAGTGTCGTTAGCTGCAGTGTCCCAGATGTGGAGCACCCAGGTCAGGATGGACTCATTCGCCTGGCGTGTGAATTCCCTCCGCAGGTTATGCAGCTCACCCAGGGACAGAGAGCGAGTGATGATCTCTGGCTCTGTCTCTTCTACTGGGCGCGATGGTCCTGCCGCGTCCTCGTCAGTCACTATGCAGACTGATTTACTCTTTGATTTCTTCTTCTGGATGGAGGCAACTGCTACCGGCTTAGGCTCTTCTGGTTCCCTGATGGTCTGTGTGGAGATGTCGACTGCCCTTTTGGTTCTTTTCTTGGTGACAGTTTGTGTGGACGTGGTGCCTCCTGACTTGCTTCTTTTCTCCTCCTCCAGAAGATGCTGTACCACACCAAGTACTGTTCTGATTCTAAACATGGTGTGCATGATGCAGGGTGTGCAGAGAAGAACTAACAGCAAGATTATGCAATCTTTGACATCCAGGGGGAAATAAATATTTTCAAAAACAGCTCTGCCTGGCCTGAAAGGCTGGAAGAAACTGCTTTCTATTTTTACCCCCAGGGGCTGGGTGTGATTGTTGAGGAGGTCCCAGATGTAACAGCCCAGCCTAGGATAGGTAAACAAAATTGAATATATATTTTGAATGGCATTCATTGTCCCAGAGTTTATTATGGTATAGACATAATAAACGAATAAGGCAATTTTCATACAATTCCCTGGTCTTAAGTAGAGCATCACAACAGGCAAATAGTACCCCATATGTGGGAAAATATAGAGGGTAAGTTAGAGTACCCATATAGCCAACTGAGCATCATGGTGAGTAGATTTCCTGTAACAAAGAATTGCAATTCTGACCTTTTCTCGGGATGGCCCTATGTTGGGTGCCAAAATATGTACTAGTTTGAAAACAAACCAGTGGGAGATTGCAAGTCAGAATTAAAATTTAATAGGAAAATTAAAATAAAAGCAATAATACAAAAAAAAAAACAACTGACAGAGTCAGGATACAACCTGACACCCTGTTAGTTGGGGTCGTGGTAGCAGTCCAAGTGAAATGGTTCAGTTGAAGCGGTGATCCTGTAGAAGGGTCTGGTCTCCACCTGAATGTCCAGTGGTAGCTCTTGTCCTCTGGGAATCCAGTAGGCAGGGCTGCCTGGTGCAGTTCCAAAGCCCAGGTTATATTCAGTTGGGAATGCTTGGCTCCTCCCCCCTGGGCGGAGCATCTCACAATGGGATGAGGTAATTCCAGTGAGGTAATTCCATGAGCCATGTGGTGGTTTCTTGATGGCCCATTAACAGAGATAACACCCGGAGGGAGTTATCAGGGGTGAGTCATGACAGGAGATAACGAACAGTGCCCCACCTGTTTTAACAGCTTGTGGAGATGGTAATAGAATATATCTTATATTGCAACCTAGGACATTGGGGTAAGAAATAAATCTACACAATCGTGTCTCGTGGTAATATTGGGAGAATTAAATGAAAAAAAAACCCTTCCATAGAATTTGTCATATCTGGAAGGTACTAGAATAGCATTCCTTCTCACAACAATATGTCAAGGAGATGTTGGATGGACATGGGAGGGTGGAGGACACTATTGCATTCTGGGGAGCTGGTGCATATAGCTGAGAGAATTCACCACCTTTAAAACTTCCTCAAGTGAAGTCTCTGCAGAACTGTTATATTAAGGAGGTCAAGAGGTAGGAGAAATAAGTTCAACAGAAAAAAAAATAAGCAATTGGAGTTATCTCTGCCTCATAAAGAGAAGATTGCTGAGAAACTGCTTGGGGTGAGGGTAAGAAGAGACCAGGGATTTAGTTCAAAGCACACTTGAACCAAATATTTAAACATGCAGTCACATCACAAAGTTATAGATTCCAGAGGATGTTAAGGGACAAGTTCCTTCTAGAGGATGACACAAAAGCTACAACTACAGACTTCTTATGGAGGAATGTCTCTGTAAGATAAGCTATTTAGACAGAAAGTTATGTGACCATAGGCAGACAAAAATGTTAAAATGAATAGTGGATCATTCACACAATAAGCTCAACACATGGAAAATATTTTGCTCTGAAGTATACTGAACAACTAGATGATAGAATCATATAGAAAACAATTGCATTGGACATGCTAACTCAAATGAAATGGAAAAAAGGGAAATAAATTTAAGAGAAGTACAAAAAAAAGGGAGTAAATTTATGTAAAAAGTAAAGACACTTATGCTACAAAATCAATGTCTAAAAATGCCAGAAAATGGAATTCAGAAGAAAATAATTGTCTATTCCTATCCCAAAGGCTGTACAAACAGTTATAGAAGTTTTTTATTGAAGATGCATCAAAACACCAGGTCATAGTTACAGAACTGAGCACAAACACATGAAGATTATTCTACCTGAAAACAAACCAAAAAAATCTCCATAGAGAAAGTTTAAAAAAGAAGATGCTTCAAGATGTGGATGAAAAACTAAAATGGTGCATATCTTATAAATAATATTAGACAGACAGGGATGAGAGTGGGTGCCATGATAACATGATTTCAGTATGCGGAAATGACCAGCACAGATAACAGTTATCAAGTGATGTGGAACCAGTACATCAAAATACAGTTTTACAGAAGAAAATTAAGAAAACTATCACAGAAAAAAAAGCATTAAGGTGCTTGCTTCTATGTAACTACTCACTGCTACTGAAAGTATGCCAAGGAATGGTTGAAGCATAATTTCTGATTTCTCTCGTAAAGCTCTGAAACCAAAGACCAAACTCATCATGCTGCACAAAGAGGAAAGCAGAAAATAATGGGCAGGATAACATTCCCTCCAGCTGCATTCAAGATGGTCACATCGGGGCAAAGACAGTGTTTGTGAAGAGTAATGAAAAGGAAGTTGGAATAATTGATCCAGGACTGCAAAGAACTCGAGATATTCGTATTCACATACACCATGGATGTGAGCATTCAGTGATATTTCTAAGAATAAAAATATTATTTGCAATAACGTGCCTGAGTGATAAATTGCTTTGCATAATCACCAAGAAAGAAAGGCTAGACAACAGGAATGAATTTGAGATCTGTTTCCATCATGCTGAGCCTGAGGTGAACTTAAATTATTGTTGTGAAGAGACTGCCTGAACTCCTGGTTTGAAGGTAAACCAAAGGCTGTAAATGGGGAGAAAAGGTAGTTGGTACAGAGATGGGTGGCTGTGTTTATGCATCAAGTAAGACAAGGAAGGAGAACTAAGTAGTGGCAGTGAAGGCTTTTGTGGAAGAAGAAGAACAAAGTAATGATGAAGACCAGTAAAGGACTAACTAAATTCACACTACAGAAGTATGGAAATATGGAAAGGCCAGCAAGGAATAAGGACAGGACTGGCAGATACTTGACATATCAAGGAAAGAAGATAAAAACATCTCTGAGATTTAAGTTGAGAAAAATGGTGAAAAAGAATACAGGCAAGGGAAGAACTACAGATGCTAGGAGTTCAGAGACAAGTAGAGAAGAAAAATCAGATAAACCATCCATGTTTTCTGTATGCTTTAAAGAGGTTTAATATTGAGGCATCTGTACTTCATTTTATACTGTGAGTTGAAAGAAAGAGCAAAAAGCTGAAGAGGACAAAAAGGGTGAGATGAAACAGTAAAAGCATAGCTGATGAAAGATAATAGAACCAGCAGAAAAGAAGGTTAGGTGCTAAAATAGGCAAGGCACAGCTTGAAGCAAAAAATCTCTGACAGGAAGGTAGTAAAAACTGAAGAACTATAAAGACTATGTTATATTACTGTGCAGTCCTAAATTACGCAAAACCGTGTATGTAAAACCAAAAAAGAACAATGAGATTCAGGTTAATCTGTAGGCAAGAGGTTAGTCAGAACTGGCTGCCCAACTGCTACTGCTCCAAACTACAGTCATCCATTACTATAAGAATAAATGAAAGACCTTGACTTTGTATTGAACAGCCAGGTCAGAACAGTTTTTGTGATCCCTACAAACAGTGATCCCTCGAAGTCTCTCTTTTATGCTATATATCATTGACTAATCCTTCAATTTTTCATTCATTATTGTATCACCATAAGCATTTGTGTCAGTGAAGATCTGCCATATGGTGTAGCTTTGGCACCAGCTGTTTTTTTTCAATTATTAATAGGTAACAAACTAAAGTCTTCTAGTAAGATGCATACAGATGATTTAATGGCTACTGAAGAATGACTAACAAACTCATTCAAAATTTGACAGAGTGGATGAAGTGTCTTTTAAATGAGGGGGATTTTTTGTTTGTTTTTATATTGTTTTTAGAGTCACAAAGATGTAAGCAACCCACTTAGCCCACTCTTCAAAAGTATCTAAGAAAACCCATAACAGCTACAAGACAAAAGGATGAGAGAGACAGTTCTAACCAAGCATTGGGACATCTTGGTAATCTTGAACAACAGAGTTAGACAATCCAAAAGGAGGACTGGAGAGAGCATTTTATGTACCATTGCCATGCTACATGTGATAGTTCAGAGCTATGTCGTTAAATATTACATGCAGAGTTCAGGCCAATTTGGAACACTACAAAATTCCAGACTCCCTTCCCCACTCTTTTATTAGTGTGCATGTGCATGTGTGTGTGAGACAGTCACACAACAAAACCAAAATGCATTTTGACAGAAAGTAAGAAATGGAGAGGAAGATGTTAAAAATTAGAAAAATCTGAAGCTATTTTGGTGCTGTGAGTTGACTTAGAGAAAAGCAAACAGTAAAATATAATCCAATTCAATTCAAACAGACAGTTTTGACATTTAAATGAAATTTCCAAAGCATGTACTGTGGTTAAACAAGGAGTGTGGCTAGCTTCCAGATACATATGGTGATTGTGAGGAAGCAGTTTTATTGATGACAATCAAAGCTGGCAAGAGATTTTTGGGCCCATGAACACATAAAAAGCCCAGGGCCTTTTGCATAATCTATGTCATCTTCCCTCTTCATCTAGTAAGTTTTTCCTTTCCTAGTTTCTATCTATGTCTTTCTGTAATATTCCCTAACTTTGCTTCTAAATGCTCCTTGCCTCCATTGCATCCTCTCTTCGATTGATTGTTTCAATCTTCTCTTTCCACATCATTCTCTTTCCATCATGCTTCCACTCTAACCTTCATCATTCCCTGATATAGAGATATACTAGAAAAACACTCCCATAACAATCTTGCAATGACTAGCTGAACCTCCTTGCAACCTTGACAGCGTTAAAAATACACATTTAACAACTGCCAACAATAGGACAGCTGTCAAAAAATGGACCCTGATTTTTATTTACACCTGAAGAATTTAGCCTGCTTTTAAGTATTGACTATTCACAAACCATATATGATAAATGCTTAATGTGTGGTGGTATATGAATGCATCATGCCTTTACTAACGTTATAAGTCTCCAAATACAGCAAAATTAAACAAAGTCCTACAAAGTATTTTCTATCATCCTGTTCCTTTTTTATAATGTCTATCACTATTTTTATACTACATGCAGAAGTAAGTTCAGTATCTGTCTGTATTGAGTAGCAGCTCATTTCAAAAATGGAACAAAACAAGGCAGTGTCCAAAATAGTTGCTTCCTGCAATCCATGACAGGGAAAGGCAGAACAAAAATATGAGCCTTTTATCCTACCCTACAGGAGTCAAAACTGACTCAGATGGATCTCCAGCTGCTCTGAATCCAATATTCAAGGGCTCTCTCAACAGAAAGCATCTTGTTCCTGCTAATTCTGCCCACTAAACTGAAAGCCAAATCCTATTTCACTGGAAAGAGAGAGTTATTAGCAGAAAAAGCTGCAAGGACGCAGATCAGAAACATATTAAATCCCAAACTGACTTAACAGCAACTAGAGAGTTGGACACAAGAAAAGAATTTTCTTTGGTCTGCACTAACTTTGAAGCCTTAAGAGTTACTAGGCAATTCTCCAGCAGTAATAGATGAAGGATTTTTTAACTCTCTGCTTGGAATAGTATTAAATCAGAATTCTCACCACTTACATCTGGAAGACAGAATAAAATCTTAGACTTACCTGGCAACACAGATACATCAAAGGAGTCAAAAGAAATCCAGAATATGTTGCTTTGAGATTGCTCTCCTTTTCCACAGAGAAATAAATATGTCCTCATACGAAAGGAAGGTCAGGATCCATGTAACTTCATCCCCTTGCTGGCTTACATTACCACATTCAATTTTAGGCTGAACACAACTCAATCAGTTGTGGTCATCGACTCCTCACTGAAATTAAAAGTTAATCACATTTCAGAAAGAACTCTCTTTCTGAAAGTGCTAAATTAGTTTTGATAAAGGATAAGGTATAACTTCAACTAAATGAAACGAGATCTACCTAACAGAACACATTATAAATAAAACCAAGCAGAAACAGTTTTCAGTACATCAGTGATTTTAAGGTATTTTGTATGTCAGACACTGAAGCTCATGCTGGAAGTTCTGTTTAAGAGAAATATTTGCCTACCATAATCAACATTTTCAACAAAATGGCCCTATAAAGAATATATTGCTTAATCTTAAGATGAAATGAACTTTCCCTCAGTTTTTTCCTTATAACCTCCTGATATTTTTGCCGTTCTTGCTTTTTTCTCACAAAATCAGGGAATGATACCATATTCATGCTGTGTAATGTGCATGTAGCTTCTGATGCAAATCAGAAATCAATTCACTAGCATTTCTACTGAACAACAACATTTCAAAACTGAAGATACCATCTTTTGATTAGAATTAAAATTTAAGATACCAGACCAATCTCTAATTTTATCTGTACACAATAGCTGTCTAGCAAATTATGTTCAGATAGTAATCTCCTTTCTCAATTGCTATTAGAAAATGCTTTAAAAATAAAATTTGGGCCTTTACACACTGAATCCACAAGGAACTGTAATTTCTAGGTGGATTGCCAAGGTATATTAATCTGTGATCAGCTGAATAATAGCACACAGATTATATGAATGTATTATAGCTGTTTCAGCTAAAACCAAATCCTTTCATTTGGTACACCATCACCATCAATTTCACGAAGTATCGTTTGAGCAGGTTCTCATTTTCTGCTTGTCAATGCTTAAACTGAAGTGATCCTTTCATGGATCTCAAGGCTTCCAGAAGACAGGAAATACCAATACACTCCATAAAATACTCAGAAAAAGCTGAATTTTTCAATGAACATTCCCAAGATCAGCTAGGCAACATTAGGCAACCAACCAACCTACACATCAAGTTGGTTTTTGCAGCTGACAGATTGATGAAAAACAGGGAAAATGTGAACAAAAGAAATGAATCTTCACATGGCCTTTTCCACATGCAGCAATGTATTAACTCCTTGAAAAGTGCCACAGAAAAAGGTGAATGCATTATGTTTACATCTGCAGATATGAGCCTTCCCAGTCAAAACAATGCCCTTCTCATGTGCAGTATGCAGTAATGTGCACTGCACAGTAAAAACATCCATGCAATTTTAAGAAATATGAGGCCCAGCAAATTGAACATTCTGAGAAAGAGGATCCACATCACCAAAATTATTGCCAGGGTTATACCACTGGAACAACATTTTCAAAGACACAGAAAGAGAAATACATCAGCCCTAAGCAGTACATAGGGGCAGTATATATTAAAGCAGCAAAACCTGATGAACATGAATGTTTGTCTGGTTATATCCAGTGGTTTTGTAGCCAAAATACAACAATGTTAATAAAAAATGTTAGAGACCATGAGAACAAATATCAGAGAGGTGTTTAAGTCACAGATATGAAGAAATAAAAATACAGATTTATTTCTTTAATCTGAAAAAACGATGCCATTTAACTCTTTGCAACAAGACTTCAGGTATTTTAGCTCCTTAAAACAATTCTAATCCAGTGTGTAAGTGGATTTGAAGCCTTTCAATTGGTAGAGAAAATTTACACCAGCTATCGTTTTTATGTAGATAAACAAAGCTCTCATTCCTTCTACAGATGTTATATGTAAATCATGTAAAATATTACACTTTTTCTCTTTGGCAGCAATGCTGAAAATTCAAGACAAAGAGGAAGTTTTATCTAGTCTCTTGCTCTTGTTGCAGGAAAATACACTATGTAAGAGTACTGCTGGTCAGTGTTTTGCAAAATAACTTTGTCCACCATGTTGCCGTTGCCTTCTTTTATTGACTTTTAGACTTGCCCTATGGACAGATGATCCTTAATTTCTAGAATTTCTCATAAAGTTTGCTTTTTAGCATATTACAAAATAATGATAGCTGAAACTTTAAAACAATTTAATCTGAATCTTTGCAGCTTAATCTGGTAACAACAGAAAAATGAAGCATTTAACATGTTTATCAGAATTTATGTTTACTAGATAGGGTGCACACTTTACAGTTAGGGACTCACATCCTAAGCAACCATAATGATCTTACAATTGCATTCCTTTGGAAATATTCAGAAATTTTTTGAGAAAATAACTTTTCATCATGTTCAATTTTTAAGCATAAATAAATTAAATTCTCCTTTTTATTCTCTCAAATTTGATATAATCTAAAAAACAACATATCACTCTTATTTAAATTTTGATCAATCAGTTAAGCACAAACACTGGAAAATTTATAGGCAACTGATTATTAGGGTCTTCATAAATAAGGAGGAATGCAACACCACGGAACATAAATAATCATACTATTTTGTAGAAAGAAATTAACGAATTTTGATGCTTGACCAGGTCTAGTAAAAGGGTTACTGTTACTAGGAGACAAAGAAATCTTTAGTTAGCCTTTATGGTTATTAATAAATGTATGTTAATTTCATCTGGCTCTAAATCAAACCCACAGTCTGGAACATCACTAAAATTGGAAAAGTTTAAATCTGGCTGTGGATTTTTTTACTGTGGACTATTTCTACAATTTTCAGAATGGTTGGGCTGTTTGTTAATAGTATGACAAACAACATAAAATACAGGGCACAGATCTCTTTTCTAGCTAGCCTCCTGTGTCCAATGCGTTGAATTCCAGATAGATGACAGAGACAACTAGGAATTCAGCCAGTGAGTACCTTGCAGCTACATTTCCAACTGCTTATGGTTATTTTAGTGGAAAAGGGTGGGAACTGCATTTGATGATTAGCCAACAGTCATGTTTTTTAAAAAAAAAAGGTCTCTGAACATTCTGCTTGCAACAGTGGCTGAACTGGCAGGGATGGCAGCTCTACCCCTCCTGCTCTCTGTCATTTACACAGGATATTTTGCTGCCCACACTTTCTTTAAATCATCTACTGCTCTCCATAAGGAACAATTGTTGTCAACCTCCATATCAGAGGACCTCACACATGACAAATTGGAACAGTCTTCTCTATGCAGTCTTATGAAGTTCCCATTTTGTATCAATGACCTAATCCAGTCATCAGATTTTAAGTCCCTTTTTCAGGTGAACTTTAATTCCAGGATAATCTAGTTGAACCATTCTTTGGAAATGGCAAAATTGCTCTTTCTAGGAAAATGAAACAGAATTTTTTCTTTAGACCAAATTATGGCAACCAAGTGTCTAGAGATTTTTTTAAAAGAAAAATGTAATATATTACCAAAGACTACATGAAAAACCAAACCCAAACAGACAAAAATCACCCTATTCCTTCCTTCCCCCAAAATTCCAGAAATGGTTCAGTAAAATCATACCTGCAATACCTTATAATGTGCTTAATCTAACAGACTGTGAATAATTAAGTCATGAAGACGCCCACATGGGTATCTCTGTAAGCAGTATAAACTAATCCTCAAGATATTTGTTAGTCCTGATGTAATGATGCCACAAGGATTTTTTTGCTATTTCTTTTTATACCTTTTACACAGTTCTGTGTATCCACAAGTATTAGCATGCATACTTGTACTTCTCTAAGTCTGATAACTTAGCATAGTTCCAAGGTCCTGTAGAGTTAGGAAACCAAACATTCTACTATCTTGAGGAGCCATGATTCCCCTCAGTAGAACATGTTCTGTAAACTTACTGCCCTCCCGGGGAGATTAAGTCTCTAAGTTATGTGCGGGAGTGCGGTGGAAGAGAAGAAGAGAAGAAGAAAGGAAGAAGAGAAGAAGAAAGGAAGAAGAGAAGAGCATGCATGCATAGTGGACTTCACGATGTAATGTATCAGAACAAGATCCTATTAAAATACTGAGGTAAATGACCCTCGACCCTCTAACCTCCCACTGTGTCTAGTTTTTCATTCTTAAGACCAAGAAAAAGGCATCAGTAATATCAGAGAATTGGTATAAACAAAGACATAAAATGAAGCAATTCTGTATAAATAGTACCTGAGATGGCAAGAACAAAACTGTGGAATGAAAGAAATATCTACTAAAATGCCTAAATCAGATTTATGTCTCTTTGAATTTAAAGTGTGTATACATACATGCCAGTATTTTGTGTTCGTTTCCTTGAAAGACTTGGATTTGAGCACAGACAAATTATACAGAGATAGCCCAGAATCAGCCCGTCAGTCAAATATGAGAGTCATAGTAAAAACAGGCTTCAGACTGCCTTCCACTAAGACACCTAACAGGAAAAATTATTAAAATGGAAAATATTTTTCTGCAGACTGGAAGGCAAGTTTAGGGTTTAAACAGTTTAAACACTTAGACTGATTAGCAATCTCAGGGTTAAAAGGACAAAATTTGACTCTCAAAATATAAGATTTAACTCTCAGGAACTTCCTGTAGAGTAGGCATACGACAGTAAATACGTAAATAAAAATATAACCTAGCAACATTTAAAAACCTCAGTACACCTTCCAACAGTAAGGACCCTGGAACATAAAGTAATTTTAAAAAAATCCAAACCAAGGTTGTGTTTCATGTCTATAGTCTCTTTTAAAATGGGCTCATCAAGGGTAAAAACAAATGAATATACCAGTAGTGCTATAAATCTCATGTCCAAGTCAAGCTCCGCTGCTTTCCTGAAACATCTTGAAAATTCATTAGTTGTGCAGAACGATGAGATTGTTTCATCATTTAATCTTTAGACACGATTTAAACTTTAAGTACCAAATCTTGATTCTGTAAGTGATAAAGGGCAGGGGAAAGGGTTTGCACTCACCACTTTTCTGGGACACTTACCGCTAAGATAGCTACATGCTGAGTGCTGCTGAGTTAAAACACATCTCCATACACAGTTGGAGATAAGACATGTGGTATTTCCTCAGGCAACTCACTGTTCTTATCTGTGCTAAAACGGAGGTGCAGATCAGCACAGCCTCTGCTGCATATATACCCTGATCGAGCAGGGACAGATCAGCTGCAGGGAGGACCAGTGGAAGAGACCAAGTCAATCTCCTGCTTTTTTGTAGAGGTACTACCACACTACACATATTTTGAAAGTATTATTCTACTGTGACCATGACTTTCTATGTCCAAACTTTACTATGCAGATTAGAAGCAAAATATTAATAGGATAGGTGAGTAGCACCTTCTTGAGCTTCTGCACACACTGCACAATATCTGCTGACTAAGCGAAACCAGGCTCCAGCTTGCAGTGCCCATGGAGGCCACGTCCCTCATGTTATGTGCCAAGATGCCATCTCTGATGGGCAGTTTTACAGTAGAGAAATCTACCGTATAAATTCTTGCTAAAAGTGAAAAAAAATTTCACCAAGGTCACCACCTAACTATTTTTTCATCTTCATGGTCAGTCAGCACTGATTTTAGACTGGGTGTCCAGGGGTGATTTTATGTTACGTATTTTGTGCATAGCTTGCATATAATCTGCTATGCTCAGAAATGAGATTTTGTCCCTTTAACTCAACCAGGGAATCTGGTGCAGGTTTCTGTTGATTGTTCACATTCTTCTGACTTCGGCACTGGGACAGTGAGAGACAAATCTCAGAGCGCGTGCTCTGGAGTTCTCGGCTTCTGGCTGGGAGCGAGAGATAGGGAGTTTTTCTTTGTTTTGTTTTCCTGCTGGTTTTTCTCATTAGCTGAAGCAAGAAGTGCTTTGGTTTCTGGACTGTGGTTTCTTCTCTGGGACTTTTTAGCATCTCTCCGGTCCAAGGCATCAGGACATTTGCCTGGGTGCCTCCCACTGCCAGCTGCACACCAGCCTGGGCACCCAGCCCAAGCCCTGGAAGGACTGAACCTGACTGAGACACATCCAGAAAAGGACTCTCTCTGACTTTTGCCAGCTCTCTTTGGAGCAGCAAGAAGTTTACTTTGTTTAATATTATTCATTTTTTTCATGCTAGTGAATACTTTGTTTGGTAAATAAACAGTTTTACCCTAAAGCAGCACAATACATTAATTGTAATATAGGACAATTAATGTATTGTGCTGGTTTAGGGCAAATCTTGGGAGGGGACCCCCACAAAAGCAGATTTCAGCAGCCTCTCCCAACAAGACTTCCTTTGAGAAAAGTGGAAAAAACTGTTTATTCACCAGCAAGGTATTCACCAGTATGAGAAAAATTAATAATATTAAACAAAGAAAACCTCTCTTTGCTCCAAAGAGAGCCGGCAAAAGTCAGAGAGAGTCCTTTTCTGGATGTGGCTCGGTCAGGTTCAGTCCTTCCAGGGCTCAGGCCCAGTGCCCAGGTTGGCATTCAGCTGGCGGGGGTGGGGTGCACCAGGCAAGTGTCCTGATGTCTTGAACTGGAGAGATGTTGAACAGTCCCAGAGAAGAAACCACAGTCCAGGTAAAGCTCTTCTTGCTTCAGCCAACGAGGAAAACTATTGGGAAAAAAAAAAAAAAAAACCCAAAGAAAAACTCTCTATCTCTCGCTCCCTGCCAGAAACAGAGAGACTCCAAAGCACACACTGAGCCTTATCTCTCGCTGTCCCACTGCTGGACTCAGAAGAATGTAAACAATCAACACAAACCTGCACCCAGCGTCTCCGGCTTAGTTAAAGGGACAGAACACATTTCTAAGCATAGCAGATGATGTGGAATCTATAGCATAAAATACATAACATAAAATCACTCTAGGACATTCCATCCCTTATTCCATATGGTCGGCTTAAGACCTAAACTAATATATTCTAGCTCTAAACACACACACATTTATACATACATATATACACATGTATACAACATACATACAATGGCAGTGACATTCAGCAAACACTGGTATATAGGCATTCCAGCATTACACATAGTTCTCACCCAACTATCAGATATCTCTGAGCTATGCATTGTGTCTCTCCCTCTCTCTGCATTACCCACCATGTGCAACCTGGTCCCTGAGCAAAGACAACCCCATGGATGGCTTTGTCCGTACTCGAGGCAGAATTGGTCCAAACAATCTTTCCTAACAGACCTCTGACACGTACTACTGGGACTTCGTCTCCATCTACTGTATGTAAGAGTTCAGACTGGGCAGGGCCAGCTCTGTTGATGGAGCCTCGGGTGTTAACTAACCAGGTGGCCTTTGCTAGATGCTGCTCCCAATTTTTAAAAGATCCCCCACCCAAAGCTTTCAAGGTGGTTTTTAACCTTTACACCTCTCTACTTTGCCTGCAGCTGGTGCATGGTAAGGGATATGGTATACCCATTCAATATCATGTTCCCTAGCCCAGGTGTTGATAAGGCTGGTTTTGAAATGAATCCCATTGTCTGACTCAATCTTCTCAGGGGTACCTTGCCTCCAAAGGATTTGCTTTTCAAGGCCTAGGATGGTGTTACAGGTCATAGCATGAGGCACAGGGTAAGTTTCCAACCATCCCGTGGTGGCTTCTACCATTGTGAGCACATAGCGTTTACCTTGGATTGTCTGGGGCAGTGTAACGTAGTCAATCTGCCAGGCCTCCCATACATGTGTTTGGATCACTGCCCACCATACCATAGGGGCTTCACCCACTTAGCCTGCTTAATTGCAGGCGATTTTCACAGGTAGTTTATCTACCTGGGTAGCTGGGTTAAGTGAAATTACTTGGATGGAAGAAGTTTTGAACTCATTTAAATTTTTTTTCTGAAATATGGAGCAAATCTACCAGTTTGAGAAACACTCTGAGAAATACCACCTTACATGCAAGAGCTAAATTTCTTCCCTTTTTTGAGAGCACACAGATGATATTACTAAGGCCTATTTGTGGGGGTTTTTAAAAGCCATTACTTTATCTTACAGTGCAGAAATTATCACCACAAGACACTTCAGAGGAAAACTCAAAGTTACAGAAAAGATTTCACTTTTTATTTTTTTCTTTCTCTTTTCTGTAATAAAGAGAGCACTTAAATCAAACAAAATATGGAGAAGCCACCTTGAAAAAACTCATCATAACACAATATCCCTTTCCTTCTGCTGCCAGTTTCTCCTTGTGCAAAGAAAGTGTTAAAATGTGTATTTAATTTTTGGAGGAAATTAATTAATGTAAAGAACCTGGAGTGCTTTTTTTATACAACCTTCAGAATTTTTAGAAAAATTGTACTACATTTCACCCAGAGAACAAACTAAAACTGAATGTCCTTAACATGGAAGCAGAATATAGATATTAATGTAACCCATGTTACCCTTCAATTCACCATTAAAAAAATGTAATATTAAATAGCAGTGGAATACCGGAGTGATTGAGTCACTGCAATGCAACCTCTAAGTTTGCCCTATTAAACAAGTATCAAGGCTCACTATATTCACTGTGTTTTACTGTCAAGTTTTATTCTAAACCCAGTATCTCTCAGTTTGTTTTCTGAAAAATGAGAGAGAAATACTGTTTTCCTATTTTAAAGAGAAATATTTTATAGGTTATATGCCATTATATTTTTATGATGAAACAGAGAAACAAATAATTAGCATATTGGTGCAGAAACTACTTTACCTCAGTTTTTTTCAGGATGGATGTAAGACTTTCAGACAGATAACAAGGTGGAAAAAAAGAAATGAACTTAAGCTTTGGTTGTAGGTTTTTTTTGTTTGCTTGTATCCAAACTCATACTGATTTTCAATTTCCTCAGCATTTAGAAATACAGATATCATACAACCAGTGTACATTTCTAATAATAATGGACCTAACTCTATAGTATATGTATATCATTTTAACATTTCACCAGCAAACCTAGCCTTCTACAGCTATTAAGGAACAAGGAACATCTGTTCCCAGCTATAAATCTCATGTAACCAGTAAATCCCACCAAGAAGACATTACTAGCACATTACTACAAAAGTCACAGTCACATGGATAAAAATGCTGTGTCCTGCAGAACAGCTGCCATGTCACCTCAAACCTTTCTGAAATAGGGTAGTGTGCCAAAATATTGGCCATGTCCAAACACATACATGTGTTCAAGACAGCAAATCCTATATGGAAGGATTCATCTTCAGACATCATGGAATACTATAAGAAGGTGAAGTTGGCTGCCAGTATAAAAGGCTGTGCTTGGTCAGGAGCCACTTCAGCATTCCAGTGCTGGTTGATATACATGATTTTAATACTGTCATTTGGTGTAACACAGGTTACAATAATACCTGCATTTGACTTCCATGTTGAGGACACTCAGTTTTTGTTTTTAGTTTGTTCACTAAGTGAATTTTGATAGCATTTATCCATAACTGTGACGACTGTGGCATAGTCTCAGCCTGGCAGAGAAACGGAGACACTTATTTAAAAGACAAACTCTTTTTATACTCTTCTACAAGACACAGTATTTCTTTATATGGTATTTCTTACTAAGTGATCTATCACATGTTACATCAGCAACACACTTCTCAATGTCCTTATATGGGGTGATCACGCACTGTCCATGCGTCCGGCAGGCTCCTCTGTAGGGCTGGCTGTGGTGTCTGCATTTCTTCCTTTCAAAGTCAGGCACACACAAGCTCCCCTGTGCAGCCATGGCATGCTGTGGGTGTGTCACAGACCCTGTACATATTCTCGCTACACATAACTTCTGAAGTAAATGGGCTTCAGTTTCTTTACATTATTTTCTTCCAAAAATTAAATACAAGGGAACAAAAATCAGATATTCGTGTTTGAGGTAGTTCATTATATTTCCTCAAGAAAAAGGTAACCAAGTAATTTTTGTCTGGTGGGAAGAAAAAAATGCAGATCATATATTACAAAGCCTTATTTCCTGAATTATCTTCTTGTCACACAATAAACTACATCTGAATCATTTTTATCCCAATCACTGATTAGCTTGGGGAATGCACTGGAAAAAATAGTTCTGTCTGTGATACTTGCATCATGTGAATTTTTAAAGTGGGTCAAGTTTGAAGCTATATTTAGTGCGGTATTACTATGGGTCTAGGACAACTGGTAATCAGCTTAATTGAGCAAAGAAGATTGAGGCTAGATATTACAGAAAGCTTTATAACTGTAAGGGTAATTAAAGCCATGAAAAATTATCTAATGCAGCTGTGTAAAAACACACATTTAATGTTTTCAGAAACAGAAATCTTTCAGAAAGATTAGGCAAGAACCTGCACAGGTGTTCTATCCTATCTCAGAGAACAGATTTCTTCTGGCTTACATTTCTGTGTCTTGCAGTTGCTGAAAAACAGGAACATTCATAGGCCAACAGAGGATTGTTGTTTGCAATACCTTCTGTACACTTGTTTTCCCTTGGATCTACATTTCTACTTAGCAGGGAATCAATTAAAATGTTTCCCTTTCCTGTAGTCTACTTTGTAGAAATTGTGACTGAAGTTCAGGAAAACTGCATGTGTCTTGCTCTGCTGAAAATAGTTCATCTCTACTCATTCTAACAGTGATTTTAGTGCATGACTGCTAAATTACCAGATTGTGGAAATATGTTCTAGTGTCTATGATGTGGACACATCTGTGTCACATTCTAAATTACATTTATTTTCACTATGGCAATTATATCTATGTCTGGTTGACTACTTCTGAAGATGTTTCTGATGTAGCAGTCATAGAAGTCTGCAATATTGGAATGGGCTGTCTCTGGAAGTGATTTCTGAAACGTTAGTCATAGTTAAGAATAAATCTTCTGTGTTCCATATGAAAAAAAAAAAGAACTAAACAATAACTCAAGGAGATTGCAAATATAGTGTTTAGCCAGAATAAATATTTTGCAAAATGCTACAAATGCAATATTTTAAACTCCTAAACCCACTGTCTTTTGATAAATAAGACAATGGTGAAGCTGCTTCTTTCATCCTATATCCCTTTTCTTGGTGCTGTGCATTTGTGAAGGACCTCTATAGGTTTTGAAGCAACTCAGTACAAGTTGCAGTACTCAGACAAGTACACAGACAAGTATATGGTATTCAAATTTTTCAGAGAAATAGCAAGGTAACAGGTACTTAGTTCCTGTTCAAGGTATCTGAAGTTTGTTGGAACTCATGCATGTGCAATAACTCAACTAATTTCATAGGTGTCGCTTGACCGCTTGACCTCTTGACCGCCCAGCAGGCCAGCAAGCGACACGATCTTGGAGCACCCGGTTGGCAAGGCTTTCGCCTTGAAACCCCTGCAGGGTAGCTCTGAGTAGAGCTGTTAGTCCCGAAGCCCAGGCTGGGGCTGGCAGCAGTCGATGGAAGCTGAGTAGCAATTGTGGCAGCGGTAAAGGAGGAGAGAGGGACTCACACATAGCAGCAACCTTGAGTTTATTCTCTGTCCCAAGACACAGGAGAACTATCAGCAACAGCGGGAGCTACAGAGTGAACAATCGGGGACAGTTACACATGGTTTTAAGGGAACTAAGAAAGGGGAGGAGAACAGTGATAAACCAATGGTGAACGTGATGGGTAGTGACAGGTATCCAATAACTGGGGAGCGAAGGAGGGATAAATTCAAACAATCCAATAGGGATAACAGAACTTCAGAACTTTCTAGCCTGATATGAATATTAAATCAACTCTATGAATATTAAAATAACTCTGAGGGAACAGGGGGGGAGATAGAACTTTGATAGGCAAGGGTGAGTGGCGGGAAGTTACCCCAGCACGCCTTCCCTGTCCCCTTCAGGCTCACTGCCCTGAGAGGTATAGTCTGCCCATTCCACATTGTTGTTGATCCATATGGAGAAGGCAGGCGGCGCCGCTGGCTGGGTGACCGCCACACATATGGACTCGCCATCTATTTAGCTCTGACCTGTCCCTGCTGTGAACTTCCCCATGATTGTGCTTTGTGACAGATGTGCTTCTATTTCTAATCAAAGCAGAATGACAGCTAAAAGCACATGTTCCCACATATGGAGATTACTGGGTGGCACCCATTCATTGTTCAGTGTATTGTAAATAATTCATTAAATGTTCAGTAGTTCTCTGAATTTATTTTTCCTTTTTCATATTCAAGATTGCAAAAAGTTAAACCCACAAAAGGGTCATGCCTTAAATATAGGAGTCTTTAGTGTCTATTTGGGCTGGTAATGGGCGTTTCACACCCATTCCAAAGCACATGTGCATTTTGATGTCTATGGTTCCTTAACAATGTGTAGGTAGCACTATACACCCAAGAAGAGAGTGTGCCACTAGCCATTAAGGATTGCCATCAGGTGGGCTGGTTCTTAAATATTGCTTCCATTGGTGGTTTGTGTGTTAAACTGAAAGACAAGGCAGAAGGTCCTCTGCTCATAAGGCATAGTTCTCTACCTTTTTTTAATAGTTTTGTTTTCTTTTATACCTAAGGAGTGTTCTCAAAGGCAGCTATAGGTAGATAGAGGTGAAGCTGCCCTTCTGATTCTTTTCCTGCAGACAATCTCTTTGCTAATGTCACCTATCATTCCCATACAAGCCCCGCCCCTGTAAAAGACATTTAGTCAGAAGATACACATCTCGTTCTCTCTTCTACTGGAATGGTTTCAGAATATTTTCTGTAGAAGTCCTAGCCAGCCCAGGCTGCTAGTCTACTTTCTCAAGGTGAATTGATAAGCTTTAATTGTGTAGTGAGTATGACCTTAGAATGGTGAGGTTGTCACTAGAAAGTTCTGGAAAAAGACTGGCACTCCAGTCTTGCTGCTGGGAGATTTCTGTGTACTGCTTAAGACATACTTTGCCTGTGTTTTATTTTAACTCCTCCCTCAATGGGAGAGGAACATGCCCTGTGATTGATTGACTACAGCATGTCATGACACTGAACAACCGAAGGTAAGACAACAAGCCTCAACAAGTAGGTTGTTATGAATTCCAGTCAGCTGTCAATATATATCATGCTCACAAATCAATTAGACTTGGACAGAGCTTCTAGTTAATAGCCAACAACTCATTGTGAGCATTTTTTTTACTTCAAAAGATTGGCATACCACACACAACAATTTCAAAATAAATAGATCACAGCCAGACAATCTGGTGTATGGCATGATCAATGTTACCACAGTCCTTGAAACCACCAAGTGTTCCCTCCTGGAGCCACTACACATGCCAAAGCAGTGAGTGCCTAACACTGTTGAGAGGAAGATATTCATGTCCCTTATTTAGTCAGTCATTTCTTTCTTCATTAAATACTTCAACTCTGCTAGTCTTTCCAGCTTAGCTTTGTTTTTTAAGTTTGGCTTCTCAAAAAAAAAAGCTTTTTTTCATAATCCAGTGTTTGGCAATGTATGAAGCATGGGCCTCTGCACCTGCCTAAAGAAAGGACTTGCAGAGTGGAAAAATAACAATCACACCCTTGTGTCTGGATCATTGACTAGCATCAAGAAGAAGGCTTGTGTTCTCTATCCTAACTATAGAAAATATTTAACTGCTCCAATTTTCATCATAGAATGGTTTGATTTGGAAGACACCTTAAAAAACATCTGGTTCCAACCCCTGCACCATGGGCAGAGTCACCTTCCACTAGATCAGGTTGTTCAGAACCCCATCCAGTCTGGCCTTGAACATCTCCAGGAATGGGGCACACACAGCTTCTCTGGGTAGCCTGTGCCAGAGCTTCACCATCTCCACAGTGAAGAATGTTTTCCTAGTACCTAATGTGAACCTCTCCGATTTCTGCTTTAAGCTATTACCTATTTTTTTATAAATTTAGCTGTATTAAAATAATGTACAAAAATATCAAAATAATGTACAAAAATATCAAAATTAACTATCTGTGTAGTAAGTAGTGAAGTTATGATAAGTCCCACATAATTCTCCTGGGCTCAGTCATGACAGAAATCCTTTTAAGATCTCCCTTTTCCTCTCTTTCTCTATTCCTCTCTGTTTTGTTTTGCTTTATTTTTTTTTTTCTTTTCGTGAAAAAAAGGTAAAGGACTATTCTGACTTAAACTAAAGTTAAAAACACTAAACCAAATCCTAAATTTTTTTTGGTGCAGTATTCAGAATTGTTAGTAACTATTGCAAGGGCTTTTAAAAGCTTTTTCAAGAAAAAGGAAAAAATATTAGAGTCAGGACAGGAAGAAAAATATTCCCATCGAAATTGTGTCAAAATCAGAGCTTTAAAATTCCACTTGGATTTTACTTCCCTCCAAATTGGTAGTTCGACAGATTTTGGTTTGACCTTCAGTTTCCTCCTTTTGCTGTACATCCCCAGAGATGTTTACAGCTACATACTGCAGGAGAAAGTACTAAGTTCCCAGAAGCAACAGAAAATGTACTAGGGTCTCAAACAACCACTGAGATAAACATGTCTAGTTCGTCTCAAAGAGAAATATTCCATGGTGCTAGAATAGGATGGGAAGTTTCCAGATTCTCTTCAAATAAGAGAAGATAATAAATTTGGGAAATGGAAAGCATTTCAAACCTCAGTGTAACACCTTACTGGAACAGCCTGAAAAATATAAGCTAGCAAGAGGTTTGACTTAGGAGTCAGAGAACAGACTGGCAGCATCCCTCTGCTTTCAGCAGATGGAGGAAAAAAATAGCACGGTTCATCTGCAATTTTTATGCCCGAGTCTGAACTTTATCAGAGAGATATCCATTCCTATGATGATCCTTCATGATCATCACTGCCATAGTGAGCTTCCATAAGTTTATAAGGTACAGGTGAGCTTAAAATCAATGAAGGTATCAATGACTCAAACAAAGAAGAAAGTGGAAAAAAAAAAACCTAAACAGAAAATTAGAAAGACAGAAAAATTATTGTGTGAGGAAAATTTAACAAAATTAACATGGCTACTTTGCTTAATGATTAGCTAGCAAGACTGTAATAGCTATGTACAAATATTTGAAAATTATTACATGCATAGAAAAAGTAGAGATTTGGGAGAACAGAAGAAATAAATAGAATTTATCAGATAAATGCTAAGAACATATTTGACCAGGATATTAGCTTATTTCATTAAAACTCAGTAATTTTATGTGTTTTTGTCAGTATCATGCACAAATCCAGTAGAGGACATACAGAAGGATGGTTACAAATATCTGGAGTGAGGCATATAAAATCCATAAGTAGATTGAAACTGTGGAATAGATCAGCCATATTAGGAGTGTTGGGGTGAGCAGAGAGACCTCGCATTATAGCCTCTAAAATCTGACCCCCTACAAAAACATGTTTTGGCCAGGCTTATGTGAACAGCTAATCACTCTGCTTTCTACAAACAGCAGCTGAAAAAGTGTTTTGGGTTAAACTGAAAACTTCATTAAGTTGCAAGTATTTATTTTTTAAATTCTGTTTCAATGTATTTAGAAATGTGAAGTGTATAAAGAAGCTTCCTTTTTCAACTGCGATGACACTATTTTTTTGGTAAAGATTGAAATGAAGCATGGAGGGTTTTTCTAGGTTTCCTTCCCTTGATGACATACCTTGGGAAAATCAACAAGCATTTAATGTTTCTATGAACTTGAATCTGCATTCTTCAGTAAAGGTGGTTTTATCCAAAAAAAGTGAGGACTGACATCTTGCACTGAGCTTCCTCTCTATCAGTATATGGCAATTTTCTGTCTGCTCCTACAGTGCAGAACTTGCTGTTTACTTACAATTCTGGCCTGCAGTTCCACAAAGCCCAAGGGCTTTTTATACACACTGCCTTTCATGTATCAGCAAGATGTACCACGAGGTGGTGGCTGTTTCACTGCAAAGTAAACTCTCTCAAGAACAGTCTTATTCTGCCAACATGGAAAGAAAGTAATGACCTAATAGGTTTTTCTATCTTTAATTTCTGTTGCTTGCTTCCTACAAGAAGATGAAAGTAAATTGCACTGGAAGTAGTGTTGACCAAGGATTCTAATAGCAAGGGGGTGTCCATGGGAAGCAGTATTTCCTAAAATGCAGCATACATGGTTATTCCCCCAGTAAAGTCAGATCAAATGAATACATCCAAATCAATAGGAAAAGATCAAAAATATGTTGAATTGCACCTAAGCAAGTGTTGTTTCTACATAAATGTGACATAATTTCTCAACAAGACCCATGAAGGTAAGATTTTCCAAGTTTTATAAAGACTTTAATTTCCCAAAACTACCAAACTACCAAAACTGTTTCCCTATTAAGGTTTTCCTTTTTTTGATGTACAATTAAAGGGTTTTGAAGCAACACCAAATTAAAGAAGTACTGCAAATATTTCAGTATATTTAATTAGCATAGCTGATGATCATCCATTTCTAAAGCACATGCATGCATCTCACTACACTGCATGCATCTTGTCAAAATGAACAAGAAAGTGTCTTACACAAGAAAGTGACTCGTGTAGGACATAAGTGGAGAATAAACTGTTTATGACTGAATAGATCATATGAACCAAGACAAATACTAGAAAACTCATTAGTGTAATTAGCAGAACATTTGTTCAGGACAGAAATAGTGAATGTGTGAGATGTTAGCTCTTCAGTGACACACATTTTATCAGTAGAAGCAGAAGTAATATTTGCTTACAGAAATTGTTAAGTGATTTTTTAATAAACTTAAATAATGTAAATTACAAACTACAGAATTGAATCTCTAAACAAAAAAACTTAATGACTAAGCAGCTGTTATTTAAACATTTTCATGTGCAATACCCAAGCAGAGAATGGTTAAAATTACTTTTCTTGGCAGATTTCAAAAATGTTGAAAACATTAAAACATGAAGATGTAATGAGGTAAAATAAATGAATCAGTTCTCCTTTACTCTTAATTGCTTTTATATAGTCCATCATTTCTATTGTCTTCATTTAACAATGCTATAATGTTTAACTTGAGGTGGAGACTCTGGCTATTGAAATGTGAGAATAAAAATAAATACATGGAAACTCAAGTGTCAATGAAAAATTAAACACATTCGGAAAGACCAAGAATGTTTCTTCGCCTGTAATACCTTGTCCCCAGTGAAAAGGCAAACATACATCAGTGATTATTCAGAACAACACTTGATTCACAGATATGTCCCTTCTCTGCATGTACCATAGTAGTAGCAATTATAAGGAGAGGGGAGAAAGGATTGATGAAAATTTGGTGTTAATTAAGGAATTCTCAGAGGAATATGTCTCCAAGCCAAAGAAATGTTAGGCCTATTCTTTAGTGGTTGTGGCAACTCAATATGGATCTATAGTAGTCAGAAACACAATATTAATTGGGACCAGTTGACTAGTTGCCTTATGAAGTTAAGCAAAATATGCCTAGGAATCATAACCATAAAATCTCTGAGTCCAAAATAAGCCTTACAGCAGTAGATGTGTGAGGGTAAATTTCAAGTGTGGAGCAATTACCCCAGAAGTGAATTCTAGGGAGAATATCTGCACCTAACTCTGTCAGTGTTAAGGACTGAAGTGAACAAAGCAGGAAACAAATGCACATACATCATCACGATTCATTCCCAAATGAAAACTATCACCAGTGATGTGGAATTTTCTGTCTTTCAGATTGTCACTGAGACAGCAGGGAGAGGTTCAGTAAAGTGGATGAGGAAGATGGGATGAAGGAATTGCCACACACATGAGAATATCTGTTTGATAAAGTCATCTGACTGTACCAAAAGGAAAAGCAAACAAAAGCCAAGAAAAAAAACCAAAACAAAAAAGCAAACCAAAAACCAGATTAAAAAAATAACTTACTGAGAATGTTTACCTGAGAAAATAACTTGTACTGAACTGATCATTCTAAGTGAAGTAGATGGGGGGCAATGAAAGATGCAAATGAGAATAAAATGCATCAGGAGTGAAAAATATTTTATACATCTTTATATTCATTCTAGCCAATTTCAAAATAATTGTCAAAATAGTTTGATCAAAAATAATTTAAAGTCTGCAAAACCCACAGCAGCACAGTTCCTTTCAGAGGTCTGAGAACATTCAGGGTACTTTATTATGGAAGAAAAAACGTCACTCAGCTCTCCATAGGAGTTATATTTTATAAGGCAATAATAACATTTTTTGGTATAATGTATAATGAAAGATGTTCAGGTACAAGGGAAGGAATTTTGGATTGTACCCTTCACAATATTCAGCTTTAAGATGGCAGAAGTGACCTTTTTTCTACATTTAAGATCTACTGATAATGCAACTGACATCACATAAGTAACAAGAAAACACAGTATGTCTGTGCTAATGGCTTTCCCATTACACTGGATCATGGAAGAAATCAGAGCTGGCAAGGAAATAACAATATGATAGCAGAGGCAGCCTAGCATTCAAGGTCAGCTGGACAGGACTCTGAGCAATCAGATCTACTTGAAGATATCTCTACTTATTGTAGGAATAGACAGGGGGTTGGAGTAGATGGCCTTTAAAAGTCCCTTCCAACCCAAACTACTCTGTGACTCCATGACTCAGAGCTAAGTGTCAGGCTGCAGGAAGACACTTGCCTTCACTCTCTCTCCCAGTTAAGTTCAGCCACAATTGACTGCCACTTCAGTGTATGACACATGGTTATGTTTTTCTGTTTAATTAATAATTTCAAAATATGTCTGTACCTTCCCTTCGCTATATTAAAAAATATCTGTGAAAAGACATGGAATATTTATGATTGATAGATGTGTGTGTGTGTATGTATATATATATATATATATATATAAAACACCACAGAGAGTATCTGTTGAATTTTGCAAAAGGTTTCAACAATTGTTATTAAGAAGGTGAATTTGATTACCAGACACCCTTTTGAAATTAGGAATAACATTGATTTTTAGTTATTTTATCAAAATATTTCTCAGTTGAAACAAAATGCAACATAGCTTAAAATCTTCTTCACTGAAATTAAGCTGAAACTATACTGTTTTCTGAATTAGATAGCTAAGAATAAGCATAAAATCCCAGTGATTTAGCTAATAAGTAGTACTCCACAATGTTTTGATAATATTACCACATCTTTAACATTGTTTTTTTTTTTTTTCCTTTTATCTTTGGAATTATATGTAGTTTTGAAACAAAGTAGGAATTTTGCAGTAAAAAAGTCTAAATATTTTATTTTTAAATAAAGCACTTAAAATTCAATCTTTCAATGTTTTTTGATAAATTCTGCTCAAATTTGATCAAAAACTTTATAAAATCCTCAAATATTAATGTCTATATTACTTTAAAAATCACATTTAAAGGTTCCTATTCAAGACAATCTGAGAGTTTTGGATCCCTCACTTTAGAGATAGGACCATGTGTCTATTGTTTACAGCCATTCCAATGTCCAGTCCTCTCAGTCATATGTGCTATGAACAGACTCTTCAGAAAATTTCTGTACCTCTTCTTTCTTACGTCCCATGTCTTTCCCTCCTTCACAATTCTGGGATTTCATGCATTCACTCACTACAATCATTTATTGTTTTTCTTCCAAGTCTTCAAAAAGATGTTTGTGATGGTTTCTACTGGCTTGTATCTTCATGTCATCGCCATGTTCTTTGGTTCTGAGAGAGGATATGATTCCCTCAACTATACCATCACTTTTCCCAAGAGAGGCATCTAATATATGTCCTAAATTTATTCCTAAATTTATTCCTGTCTTCATCAGAGGATTCTACTAAGATTGCCTTAGGCCCCATTGGTATTTCCACGGGGATTGACTATGACCTGTGACTCATCAAGCTGAGAGATTCCTCTTAAAAATTTTAGGAATAAATGAAGCACATTTCTGAAGAATACCTGCTTTATTTCCTTTACAGATTTCTTAGAAGTCTGTTATTGTGATATGTTTTCCATGAAGGACTTCTCTCTCTGAACTTTGTTATACAGAAATAAAATATTTTTAAAGTTACAAATCTTTTAAAAAACCAATCAAGGCTATTTGTAACTTGTTTTTGTTTTAAATGCATTTACTATTTCATAAAGTGGCATGAGTAGATGTAGTAGACTTTCCAAAGGCTAGCTCTTCTCTTCAATAATTTATGTTGAGTCTCTCTTTTCAGTGTTACCTGCTAAATCTGCTTATATATGCATTAATTAGTTTCCAAGTAAGTCAATTGTCTCTGTTAACATTCAATCCTCTTTACCCACACAGTATCATAATGCCATTTCCCTCATATTCTTTAAAATGCAGAGTAAATGCCCATTATTTTTTTACCAAATATTCTTTATTATGTACTTCTTTTAACTTTTAAAGCCATGGCATGCTCCTCTTTACTGACAAAGATTTTGTTCACGTTGCCAATTTCAGCATCTTCTGTTGCATATTTGTCACCTTTGAACTTGTTAAAATTCAGTTTGCCTTTTTGGCCCCAGAATACTTCATCTGATGACCTTATTTTTGCTGATTTCTCTTCAACATTTTCTTTCATCAATGTAAGTATGTTTTCTATGTATCTGTAAATCATTATTGTTATTTAATTATTGTTTCCATAGTGGTACCCAGAGGTTAATCAAACTTGCCATCACTTATGCCTGGCAGGGTATTAAACTAACAAGAGCTGCATTTATGAAACATTTTCAGTAGTTGGTGAGTATATTAATTGCAACACAAGCTCTTTTGCGTTTATGTTAATTATATGCATACTCAAGTCACTTTGTATTAAACTGGTTTGCCTATGTGTGTGTGTTTTATGTATCTATTCATATGCCAATTTCATGACATCTCTGCCTTTAATTATTAATACTATGTATTTAATGATAATATGAATATAATTTCCATATGGCATTTGCAATTTCCTAGCCCAACACTACAGCTAACTTCATCTTAACCATTTCTCAGCTGACACAGAACAGTTCCTCAACAAATTAACCAGAAATTCTGAGCAGCCACACAGAGTGCAGAGATCCTCTATTAGAAATTGCCTTGGAAATCTGAAAAAGATGAAGTTTTACTCCTGTAGCTAATACACAACTATAGTGGATGTCAGTGGTAATCTCAGTCCCAAATTTGCAAAGCTTTACAGGAAAACTTTTTGTCCCATGAGCCACTTTTCAGTCATGTACAGAAATTCATTAAGTATTCCCTTAATTCTTTCAATCCTTTCAGTAAAAATTGGAATATTTAATGAGGAAAAGTTATGAGGCAGTTATGCAGTACTTATTTGACAAAGGCTAGACTGGTTTCTTTCTTCATATCTTTTCAAACTTCCTGGTTTTCATATGATAAGCAATGACTAAGCATGCACCAGGATCACAGGTCAGAACTGCCCTATGATATGGGGAGCTGGGGTTCTGTTCATAGAATCATAGGATCATAGGATGGTTTGGCTGAGAATGGACCTTAAAGATCATCTAGTTCCAACCCCTGCACCATGGGCACAGACACCTTCCACTAGACCTTTAAAGACCCATCCAAACTTGTCTTGAAGACTTACAGGGATGGGGAACCTGCAGCCTCTCTGGTTCCAGTGTTTCACTCCCCTCACAATAAGGAATTTCTAACATCTAACCTAAAGCTATGCTCTTTCAGTTTTTGTTAACATAAAGAAAAAAACTCAGGTTCTTCGGTCTACAAACAGAGCACAGCCATTAACAGCTTAGATTTACAGACTTTTAAAGTGTTCTAGAAATTGCTAATAAATTCCAATGGAGAAAATAAAGAGGAAATTATTCTTCAAACAATTAGAAAAGTCAGTAAGTTTTTATCAAAGCCTCAAAGTCATAAGTAATTAAAAATAGTTTTGACTCCTGATGTATTTACATGGTAAAGCATAATTTTTTGCCTTATCAGGACAATGCACACGTGCTTATGTGCTACAAGTCTGGGATTAATCAGAATAACCCTATTTCCTAATGCCCCAAGGCAGTATCTAGGAACTACAATGAGCAAGATTAACATTCATATATTCTGTATATCAATATTAAATATTCATATTTTAATACCTTACAGTGTCTTAGCAAGTTTCTGTGTCATTGCTTAGCACAATGCTATGTGAAACAGGACTCTTCCCACCAACACTTTCATTATAGTGCTGCACTAGGCAGATACAGGAATAAGCTGCTTATACAGTATGGAGTTATATCCAGCTAATATTTTGATAGTCAGTCAGTCAAGCTTTACAGGAATATGATTCACTGTGTGGAAAATAAATGGTAACACAGTAAATGGTTCACTTGAACAGAACCACCCACTGTACTAACGTTAGTGCAGGAGTTGCTTTTGGAAGGGTTTTTGGAAGAAGTATGGAGGAGGTGTGGCTTTTCTACTGTGAAGCAGGAGACAAATTTTTCCTTTCACTGTTATCACTAATTGAAATTGCCACTGCCTGGAGAGTACACAGATACTATACATTTGATCTAGGTAAACTCCTTTAGGAGGCCCAGCCTTTTCTGTCGTCATACTTTTTCACATCTGAGCAACATCTTCCATTTTCCAACAATGAGCTAGTTTTAATAGGTTTCTAGGCTAGTACAAACATGAGATTGAGTGAAGAACCACTTACTATTCCATAAATTGTTCTCTGCCAGGTCACTGATACTGACAAGGTGATTTTGGACATAGTACCAGATCATACTTACAATCATTTCAATTCCACTTAAAGAACAAAGTGGATCTAGGGAATAATAAATATCTACTGCAACACTTCATGAAAATGTGTACATATAAGAATTATTATGTAGCTAATTTAGTAACTAAATATATTCTTTCTTTTTCCTGGCCATACTGTGTTGATAAATCATTAAATGCATATTCTTAATTTCGCGGTTTAGTTTTACAAAAGCAGATAATTGGGGCTTCTTCAACATTATTTTACTTTCTTCTCACTCCATTTGTTCAAGGAGCTTAGGAGCTTAAAGATGCAGCTAAGTGCTTGACTTATAACTAGAAGTAGTGAGCTTTACCCGACCACCTCTTCTACTGCTGCATGCATAAAATGCATATAAATAGATAAAAAGACTCCTACACTCTTTCCACAGTAATACCATTGCAGCAGTCCCACAGCAGACAAGCTTTTTCTGTAGCTGCGGAGGAAGTAGGATATACTTCACAGGAAACAGAGACAGAAAATATCCCTTTGGTCACACTAGATTTTCCACAACACTGCTACCAGCAGATCTCAACAGATATCTTTTTCCATAAAATTTCTACTTCATTCTCCTCCCCTCTGCCAATCCTCTTTGTTGCTCAGTTGTTTTGCTTGAATACTTGAAGTCCAAGCTTGCAATGCTTTTCTTTCCTTGTTAGGTCTAAGAAATTTTCCTATTTTATTTGTAGTATTACTTTGAATACATTTTACAAACTACCACTTAAATATCCCAGATCTGACTTCCCCAAACACTCCCCTCCCTGTACATGACACATCTTTTTTTTTAATGTGCTCTCATCTTATGTCATTATTGAAGAACTATAAAACCTTTGTTGTCCTTCTGTACATTTTTCATGTTGATCCCACAAACACAGAGAAGAGTGAGGATTTTTTGCTGGTGTTTATTCCAGTCAATATTTAGGTGGGAGGCTGTCATGATCTGATTATTATTAGGTTCTTAGAAATACCTCTGGCCGAATTAAAGTGCAAATGAGACCATATGCCAATCAATAGTATTGGTGTGATTTGACAGTCCCCATGCCAGAGAGAGAGAGGAGAAAAATAGAAAAAAAGGGGAAAAGGGTGAGGGGACAGAGAAGTGACAGAGGCAAAATAAAAGAGTATCACTGTTCTGTGGGTCCCACTGGCATCCTGGTGATCCCTTTCTGCTGGTCTTCTTGGTGGTGAATGTCCCCCAAAAAGCACAAAATACCCTGAGTTATTATACTCTCAAGCCAGATGATATTTCCAGGCATGTCCCCCTGGCCAGGGAGGGGGACGGTTGGTTTTACCATTGTCTCTTTGCAACAGACGTTGGACCTGTTGCATCATGTGCAGTCCTGTGGCGCAAGGCTTCTGGGGAGCGCTTTTGGGGGGGTAGTCTTTAATGGGTTTGGACTCCCCCTTAGCTGCTTCTCACGTTAGTGTCCCATGGATGTGGCCTGTGGGGTTGGGGATTTCCACAGCTGGGCCATTTTGTATAACCGAGGATGGGTGTTCAGTGCCTCTGGCACGCAAAAATCTCCTCTACCCTACCACACATGGTTGCAGGGGAAAGTTTGTAAGCCTGCCTTCTGTGAGCTTGTTCTCCCCCTGCACCCCAAACTCAGGCAGGGATCATTGTCTTGGCACAGCTGGTAGATGCTTATCTTCCCCTCAGCCTGAGACAATGGAACAAAGGTTTTTCCCTTTATCTAATCTCAGTAGTTTGACTTACAGTCCAAAATCCCAGTCTTCGGGGAGTCTTCTCTGGTTGTTGCTTTTTGCAATATCAATGTTTGAGGCATGAATTATTTTCAGTCTATGACAGAGGCATACAGAAAACAGCACACATACTTTGTATCACTACTTCAATAGCACAGGGAATCATGCCAACTGTTTCCTGGGGGCTGTGCAGTACAACACTTCCCTGGAGAAAAAGTGTTTTCTTAAAACAGTTTGCTGATACACACAAACTGACAAAGTTACATGAATAAAAAAAATTATTGGAGAAGCAGTGGTTATTGTATTTGATCTGTTTATGCACTTCACAGCTGTAGCTTATTCCATTAAGCAAACTGATTTAAAGTATATGTACAAAGGGCTTTTCGTGGATAGTACATATGCCCACGTAAGAATTACTTTAAGCACTACAGCAATTGGTGGCTATAATTTTTCATAGCTATGTCATCAAAATATTAGATCTCCAAAGCAACAGGACAAATTGTGCCATTATACTAATGACCCTTTGCAATTTTAATAAGGGTATTCTGGAGATGCTGACCTTCTCACTACTGGGACATTTCAGTGAACATGGGCTTTCTGTTTCCACTACTTTTGCTTCAAATATCTTGATATACTTCCAGCGCCATAAATTGATACCTGCCTCTATGTGACTTTCTAAGACATCCATGTAAAACCTTGTAGATTTTCTCCTAGAAAGGCAGAAGAAAGAAACATGATGAATCACCGAATCATTAAATCATAGAATCATTAAGGTTGGAAAATACCTCCAAGACCATTGAGTCCAACTTTTCACTGAACACCACCTGCCAACTGAACCATAGCACTATATGCCACATCTAGTCGTTTCTTGAACTCTTCCAGGAATGGTGTTTCCATCATTGCCCTGCCAGATGTTCCAGCGCCAGACCACTCTTTCACAGAACAAATTCTTCCTGATGTCCAACCAGAATCTCTCCTGGTGCAGCTTGAGGCCATTTTCTCTTGTCTTGTCAATGTCTGGCTGGAAAAAGAGACCAAGCCCCACCTGGCTACACCCTCCTTTCAGGCACTTGTAGAGAGTGATAAGGTCTCCCTTGAGCCTCCTTTTCTCCAGGCTAAAAACTCCCAGCTTCCTCAGCTGCTTCTCATAGGACTTGTGCTCCAGACCCTTCCCCAGCTCCATTTCCCTTCTCTGGACTCACCCCAGCATCTCAAAGTCTTTCTGGTTGTGAGGGGCCCAGAACAGGATACAGCATCCAACATGAGGCCTCACCAGGGTCGAGTACAGGGGGATGGTCGCAACCCCGATCTTGCTGTTCTCACTGTTGCTGATCCAAGTCACAATGCTACTGGCATTTGTGGCAACCTGGGCACACTGTAGCTTGTGTTCAGCCACTGCTGACCATCACTGTCAGGTCATTTTCCACTGGGCAGCTTTCCAGCCACTCCTCCTCTAGCCTGAAGCATTCCATGCGGTTGTTGTGACCCAAATGCAAGACCAGGCACCTGGCCTTGTTGAAGCTGAAGCTTTTATAGGAGAAGGCTTTGGCAGACAGTATCAAAGTCTTTACTGAAGTTCATGTAGACACATTCACAGATTTCCCCTCATCTACCCAGTGGATCACCTGGTCATAAAAGGACACCAGACTGGTCAGGCAGGACCTGCCTTTCCCAAACCCACGCTGGTTGGGTCTGGTCCCTTGGTTGTGCTGTACATGCCATGTGATAGCAGTCATGATAATCTGTTCTATAACCCTCCCTGGCACTGAGGTCAGGCTGACAGGCCTCTAGTTCTGCAGATCCTCATTGTGACCCCTCTTATAGATGGGTATGATATTGTGTAACCTCCCAGTTAACTGGGAGATAAAAGATGGTGGAGAGTGGCTTGGTGAGCTCTTTTGATAGTTCTCTTGATATTCCCAAGCAGATTCCATTTAGCCCCAGGGACTTGTGAGTGTTTCAGTGGCACAGCAGGTCTCTAACTACTTCCTCTTGGATTGCAGGAGGTTTATTCTGCTCCCCCACCCTGTCTACCAGCTCAGGGGATTGGTTGTACTAAGGATAACAGTTTTTTTGTTAAAGACTAAGGTTAAAGAAAGCATTGAAGTGCCTCAGCCTTTTCCTTATCTTTGATGGCAATGTTCCCTCCCACATTCAATAAAAAATGGATATTTTCCTTGGCCCTCATTGTGTTGTCAACTTATAAAACACCTTTTATTATTTTTTACAACAGTGACCAGCCAGGTTGAGTCCTAGCTGAGCTTTTGCCATTCTAGTTTTCTATGGGATCTAATGAAATCCTTGTACTCTTTCTGAGTTGTCTGCCCCATCTTCCGGGGGTCACAAACTCTCTTTCCCCCCCTGAATTCCAGCAAAAGCTCTCTTTTCAGCCAGGTTGGTCTTCTTTCCTGCCAGCTCATCTTTTGACACAAAGGGAGACCCTGCCTCTGCACCTTTAAGATTTCCTTCCAAAAGGGTGTCGAACATTCCTGTACCCCTTTTTTATAAATGGTTGTTTCCCAAAGAACTCTCTTTATGAGTGTCCTGAACAGGCCAAAGTCTGCCCTCTGGAAGATCAAAGTAGAGGTTTTGTTGACCCCCTTCCTTACTTAACCAAGAACCGAAAACTCTATCATTTCATGGTCAATATACCTGAAATGGCGTCTGAACACCACATCTCCCCACCAGCCATTCTCTGTTCACAAACAGGTCTAGCAGGGCACTGGCCCCAGTAGGCTCATTTACCATCTGTGTCAGAAAGTTCTCTTCCACACATTCCAGGAACCTCCTAGTCTGCATCCTCTTTGCTGTGCTAAGTTTCCAGCAGACATCCGGCAAGTTAAAGTCTCCCAGAAGAAAAATGGCTGGTGATCATGAAACATCAGCCAGCCACTGGTCTGCCTCTTCATCCTGGCTGGGTGGTCTATAACAGATTCCCACCAGGAAGTGTGCCTTGTTATTCTGATTTTTAGCCCGATCCTCACACATAGGTATTCAAACTTATTTTCACTGTCCTTGAGCTGTATACAGTCAAAAACCCTGTATGTTTGTAATCCTACGTACCAAAAAGGAAGGGTGGGTGAAAATTTTCCCATGATATCCTGACACAACATAACTACTTTTTTAGAATAGCATTCAATTTGGCTTCCATCCCAAAAGGGAGTTCATCTGTTTCCTTCCAGTGTCTTTGGTTATAATATCCTGAAGCTGAACAATAACAGCACGTATTCCAGGCAGTATCTGAACATCTGATACTGGAGTGTGTCACTGCTTTTGAAGAATTTAATGGTCTTCAATTTTATCCTGTAAACTGTGCTTAGTGAGTAAAAGAAGACTTGCTGCAGCAGATACTATTCTCTTTCATTATCTTATGATTATAAAAGTACTATTTTGGAAATTATTTCCTCATGTATTTTAATAGAAACTCATTATTAATAGTTCTGAGAATAACACTGACCTCTCTCATCTGTTAAAAAATGTACTTTAAATGACAACTCCATATCATAATAACTATATGTAATAACTGCACATAACACATGTAACTGGTACCAGAAGCCTCAAGAACAACCCTCTTTTCTCCTGCCTAATAGAGTTTATTGCAATGCCCAACTTACTGCTTTGTGCATAAGTTTTTGAGTTATTACTTAGTTTAGTAGCATCACACACTTTCCTAGGCTCTCCTGTCACCCAGTAACCAAGGCCGGACTACAGCTCTGGATGCTGAAGCAGTGCTGCCAAAGAGATGCAGCTCCAGACTCAGCTTCAGGATGCTGAAATTCAGTTTATTCCTATTGACATTGACCAGAACCCCCTGTAAGTACCTTCTAAAGACAGTTTGGTAGTGTTAATATTTTTAAATTGTTAAAATCAGTCTAAATCTATCTAGATATAAGCTATCACCAACTCTCGTCAAAGCAATTCTGCTTTTTCTACCTGACTGTAGAAACCACAGGAGTGGTAGAGACTACTGGAACCTGCTGCACAGACTGTTTATTTTAGTCTGAAGATAGGCCCTCAAGTTATGATAAAGCTCATCCAAGCAGCAGCCACTGCTGGAAAAAAATACTGTTTTACTCTCTCGAGCAATAACATGGACTCTCTTTCAGGGTGAATTTTTGAGCTGTGTCAGCAAATGCAACTCAGTGAGGAGCCATATTTCTGGCTATAAAACACCCTGGGCTAGATCTCTGGTGGTAGTTGAAGAACTCCAAAGTACCTGCCGAGAGATACCAGAAGAATGTCCTTTGCCTTCCTCTGCACCTTGCTAAAATCCCAGCACAAGATGCAGCATCCACAATGACAGCATAAAACAGAAGCAGACATAGCTGCTTATTTTATCTTAATGAAGGGGAAAAAAAAAAGAAAACAAGAAGAAAAAGAAAAAAAGAGACGCACTTGGGAGAAAAAAATGAGCTTACCCACAAAAATAAAACAAAAGCAGCCAAAGTAACAGAAGTTGTAAATAAAGCACAACTGTTACAGTGCTGAGTCTGACGGATCTCACTGGTGGGGTTGTGACAGTGGTGTACGCTGCTGAGAGTGCTGTGTGTAGGGTAACACACTGTCTGTTGCAAAAGGAGTGAATTCAGTCACTCTGTGCCTTCGCTTCCTTCCTTGCTCTGTGCGAGTGACATGCAGCACACTGCTGCTCTTGCAGGCACCAAGCAGCTGCCAGCAGGACTGTGGAAGGAAGCCAGCAATCACAGGTGGTCACATAGATCCCCCATCTTCCCCCCCCAGGTCAAGTCAGGAGCAAAACTCTTCAGTTACTTCTCCTCTAGATGACCTGGCACAGGATGAGAAGGGAGAAGACTGTTGTGCTCTGCACAGACATGCACAGATTGTAGCGTGGTCCTGCACAAGCACCTATGCTACTTTCCCAATTTTTCTGCCTTTCAAGGGAAGCAATGAAAGTTAAGATGCTAAGATAGAGACATGGGAGCTTCTTGAGGGAACACAAATGCAACATGGCATGGTTGAATACACTTTAAACTCACATCATGGATTGACAGCAAGTTAAGCATGCCAACAAAGGGCTAAATGCAATGATTGTCTCATCTGTCTGTATTTTTTTACAAACAGCTTTCTCACAGAGCAATAGAAGTTGAGATAAATTTTAAAAATCAGCATAAGTATATATATCAAGCAACCAAATTAACTACTTTCCATTTAAATGTCAAAAATCTTCTTAATGTGTATGCACTATTAAACCTCCAGGTCTGTGGAAAAGATTGGACTCCAAGGGTTAAACACTGGAACAGGTATTGCTGTGCCACTACAGAGATTGTATTCAGACACCTCTGCAAAGTTGGCATATATTATACAGGACTTCTAGGAGAGCTTCACTGCTCTGGAGAAACTGTTGAAGGACAGACAGGATAATTTAGAGCTCTGAAATGCCTATAGACACCTATGTTAAAATAGCTGGGTCTCACCTTAGAGTACTTTGTCGGACAAGTGCAGGGGTAAGCATATTATTGGGAACAAAGGGAAAACCTTGCAATTCAGTATGCTATTCCTGTCATTTAAAGTTTACACAGATATCCATCTATCTATGAAAATGTTTCTATATGTACATACACATACATATTTACATAGGCTGTAACTGAAATGCATTCACTGTGTCTGAGAAAGGGAGTTTTCTGCCATAGCAATTGCTGCAGAATGGCTTTATTGGTCATTGATTCTTACCGTTAGCCAAGTGACGTTATTCATTTGAAGTGAAAATCTTGGCAGGTCTCCAACTTTGAAAGTAAAGTTGGAAGGAGCTTCTTCCTCTTTTCTAGAGTCTAAAAGAAAGAGGGAATAGGATTTAATAAGTCCCAGAAGCCAGAGAAAACCTTAAAAGATTTTTGATTCCCTCCTCTATCTCCATGGAAAAACAGCATTGGTAGAAATAGGGATAAAACAACAGGGTCATAACAAATACAGTGTGCTTGCATACTAGTTATACTATACCTACAGAGTATGTATGTATTTTTTATTACCATCATGTGATTAGCAAAGAAAACTAAAGGCATCTTCACTGTTTAATTATTTCAGGTAGTTTTACATACAAAGGAGATCTTTAAAATGGTCTGAGCCTGCTGGTCCTATTTACAGATACTATTTATTTGCAATTGTACTTTATTATGGATACTGGTAGCTGTGAGTACAGTAGGCACATCTCTTACATCCAAACAAATGTAGTCACTGACAATAACTGAGCATTTCTGTGTGGAAATATCTTTAGCTACTTAGGAAAACACTTATCAGTTTCAAACGTAACTGTAGTCACGGTTTTCTTCTCTGTCTCCAAAACTACAGCTGTAAATAGCAAGAGGTTACTGAAATAGGAATCTCATGTGCCACTAGGTCCAGAGACCACTGGGACTGGGTAGGATAATCAGACAGAATAATAATACAAACCAAAACATTATTTATGAGAAAAACTTGGCTTTCAGCAAAATGACTTTGTATGGAAGACAATATAGTCCCATTGATCCCAGCAAAATTCTGTATGTGTATTATTTTGAGAAACTGATTTCAGTGTTTACTATGGCAATATTGCATGTCTCAACAATCCAGAGAGTTTTAACATGGAAAACTGGCAATGAAAAATTAAACCTGTCTTGGACTACTTTGTCAAAGTGTATTTCTATACCTAACCTGAAGGGTAATCAGAAAACATTAGCCTACCACAACAGCTCACAGATATATGTTTATTAATTTAAATAAATGATTAGAGGCAGCATATTTTTTCCTTGGCGTATTTTAACCTCAGAAAATATTTTGCATCACTTACAGAAGTATAGTCAGGTATATGCACATACTTCACTAGAGGAGCAAGTGGCCACATATTGCCCAAATGTGTTAAATAATATTATTTCCACAAAGTGGAGCAAAATTTAAAAAACTCTTTCTGCTGTTTTCCATATTTTTATGAACTGAAGTCTGTAGAATATATGTATATATCGCACACATGCTCTAAGAAAACAAAAATATTGATGTATAAGAAAACAAAAATATTGATGTACCAAATATCATTACTATGATTCAGTAGGTGGTAAAGATGCATACTGAGCTAAACATTTAAAAGTCTTACATGGGAAAAAATGAAGGAATGTCACAAATCCACAAAGATTTCTTTATAGGTAAATAATATTTCATCTTTCAGAGGATCAGATATGTTTTGAAATGGCTGACTGTCATGTACAATTTGATAACTCTAGACAAGGCCATAAACCCTTGGAAAAGTCAAACTATTCTGAGTATTTTCAATACTTTCTTCTAAGTGTTCTTTTGTTATAAGCAAAATTTTATAACAACTTTAAACAGGATGTGCAAAGGTTGCTTCAAACATGCTAAAATATCTGAAACTTTGGATTCTATTTTATAAATTCAAAGTCTTTCACTAGTACAGAAATGATAGAAGAATTTTCTCCTTTGTGTTTAATTAGGGTTCAGCCTTATCATAAAACACAATAGCTTTTACCTAACTGAAGTGACATTCTGAATGAAGTCTCAATGGGTACTACAGTTGTGATAATGAAAAGACTGTTTGAGGCAGAATATCAGCTATGAAAGACAACTTGCACCTAAATAGAAAAAATAGATGAGAATTTAGAGGATACACAATATAAGCAAGCTGGCAAGGTTAAAAATATCAATAGAAAAATATGGTGTTTGTTCCGACAGGATTTTCAAAGCTTCTGAAGACATCTATTACCACTAGAAAAAAGGGCAAGTTTAGTGACCAACATTTGTAGACAAATAAGATCTACTTGGTTTTCAAACTGATATAGTTTTCAACTTACATATCCTGTAAGTATATGTGTAGTGGTGTCTATAACTGGCCTGAGTGTTTTTTACAAAACTGACTACCATGACTCCTGGCTATTTGTCAGGGAATTTGAAATAAAACTGGTGTGTCTTGATCGGTTAATTCCCACAGTGCACAACGTCCACTGGCAAAAAAATTCCAGTTTGGTAGAACCAGATTTAACTAAAATGCAGGTCCAACATGTGATAGTATAGCCAAAAATTTGGATTACATCTAACAAGAAAGAGGAGACTATCATCAAAGAACTAAAAGGAGGAAGAAATTGAGAAGGTAAATGATAATTTCTTATTTAACTGAGAAGACAAGTTGTATCCTAATGACAAAAAATCTGTTTCTTTAGAAAGCAATAAAATATTTTTGAAAGCAAAGAGGCCAAATGTTCAAATACAGTATTTCCTTTGATCTGAAACTTGAAACAGTCTATTAAGTTAAAATTTATAAAAGGCTTTATGCCTCTAAAGTTACTATTGTTCTGACTAGCATTCAAAGTTTTAATCCAAGAAGTTAGCCTGTCAAAGGCAATAAATTTTTAAAAATTGCCTAAATTTTAAAAACGTCCTTGTGATAACAAAACATTTTAGTTTTTCAAAGTCTTTGAATGCACTTTCCACAAAACAAGTAAATGCTTATGCTGACAAAACTAGTAAAGTTGAAAATCAGAAAGTATTTCACAAATTGATTGGGTCAGATTTTACATCAATGTAAACAATATTTTACACAACACTGCCACAAAATTTGAAGTATTTTCTTTATTTTCATCTTCTCAGTATTTTTCTATGATACAGGCATCTGCCTGACTTAAAAATCAGAGCCCCAAGGCTTACAAAGCGGTGAACCTTAAAATTCTTAAAAGCCACAGCGATCTACTTATGAGCAGAAACATGCTACACTTGGTCCTTCCAAATGCATCATCAAAGGAAGGATTTTCTAGGACGGTAGCATTTCACGTTACTGTAATTCTTTCTCATCTTATATCTGAGTCAGATTTTAATTACATGTGCCATGTAGGTTTTCCCAAGGTGTCACAGCTGCTGTGATGGCTTCCATCCATCTGCAAGACAAATCAGTAGTAGTTTTCTGTAACAGAAACAGAACATTTAGATAAAATTCAATTCATAGTTTGTCTAAATCAAAGTAATCACTTCCCCATTACAAGTGTACAAAATTGCATGCATAATTTTGAGTTTAATTCATTATCTTTTCCTCAGCTGCTTTTATGGTGATAATTTCAGTAATCCCAAATAGGCCATTTTAGCCTCACAGAAAAAAAATCTGTAAAGAAATAATATAAAATTAATATTAATTATGTACATTTTAAACAGTATTTAGAGTATTTTATCAAGTGTCATGGATTTACATCTGGATAATGCATTGAAATACTGAATTCACTGTTGATGAGCAAAATTAATTAATAAACTTTCTTTTCGGCATTTTACACCTGATGTCTGTATTTTAAGTATTAATAAAGAATGTAATTTTTTTCTACTACTGACTATCATACCCTTGTTTTGGAAGCAAAGTTTCTGACATAATAAAACCTGAATTTCTGCCCTGCAAGTGTAAGAACACTCTTCAGTTCACTTTTTCAATGGACTTCTTTTGTGTTCCCCACTGTTTTCAGAGGTCCTTCTTCTGATATTTCTGCATCTCACTGTACAAGTCAGATCTCTCTTAGAAAACTCAAAAAATTTACTCTTGAGCAATGCAAGACATGCTTGCTATCCTGGTTCTGTTTGCTACAGCCCTGAACTGCACCACAGCTAAGAGCCAAGATGACTGATGTGATACTGAACATGACACCACCTAGAGCTGTGGAGGGTAATATGAATTCATCAAATATAGGTTAGCATAAGCACATGTGCTTTTACCATCGTTTGTCCTCACACTATGGTATGCTATTTCTCCTTATCTGAAGTCCTGCAGCTCATTCATCTCTTCATAGCTATGCTGTAGCTGTGCCCTGTACATATGCAGTATGCATTGTGTACTGTAATTCACACCAAAGAAAAAGCAACAGAGTCTGATTATCTTCCCTGTCCAAGCATCAGTTTCTAAACTCATAAAAAAGAGATGTGTCCTCAGAAAACCTCTGGGAGCTCTCAAGCATGTTCTCAAAGATTAAACAGCAATTGAAGTCTTGTTGGCCCTGATTTTTATAATAGTTTAGAAATCTCTGATGGCAGTTACTAGAAAAACAGAATAAAACGGAGAAATTGGTTTTATTTTTAAAGTCTGAAGAGAGAGGATTACTAGCACAACTGCTTTCTAAAATTTGCAAAAATAGCTCGTCAGATAAAGAAGTATAGGCAGCTCCTGTAGGACTTACAGAAGACACCTATACCATGAAACAGAACCTCATTAATCAAATCGTTCTCAAGGGATACTCAAGAACTAGCTTGTTGATCATTTTTCTCAACGATTTGTCATTGCTCAGAATAAGCAGCTAATGATGCAGGAGCTTTATTAAATAAACCTTGGCAGAGTCCTTTCCTGATCTCAGCTTCCCTGAGATGATTCTAGGAGACAATCAGTAAACTTGACTGATAGCATTACCTGGGTACCCAAACTTGTTATTTCATTCACAGACTGTGTTCATGAAAGCCAGATCATATTGCCAGGCAAAGGAAGAGCACAGGAAGTCCTGCTAAAACAGGACTGAGTACTCTGTACAATTTCTATAACCAAACTTTTAAAATGAAATGTCTGCTTCTGTGTTTGTTGGTAAGACTAGAAAACAGTATCAACTTTATGCTTCTACTGCAAGCCTTAATTTCATCACCCTATAATTGAAAATTTTAGTATTTCTTCTAAATTCAGATTCCAACATGAATTATTATCAACTATATGTTTACAGTGCCAAATAGTTTTGAATCCATTCCCAACAGATGGAAGTACAAATCTTTATAGCATAAAAGCTGTTCCCAAAGCAGTTGTTCTTTCCCATACTGCATCCATATATACTACTTGGTCAATCTGCTTGAAGAAAGCTTGGGCAAACTGGATTTTGAGGTATCGAAACAAACATTTGTGATAAACTGCATTTGGTACTGTTTCACTACATTAATATAAAGGGGCTACATTGATATAAAGGGGTTACATTGATATAAAGGGGCTACATCTACATAAAGGGGCTACATTTCACTTCCAGACTTTGAATGGGTGTTTTTTTCTAGGAATTTATTTTGAATTATGTAATTATATTTTGAGTAACAGTTCCTCCCTCTTCCCTTGTGTCATGGTTTTAGAATAACTCATGAAAATCATTGAAGGGCTTATGAGTTGAGAATAAGAATTGTGGGAGAAATGTTTTAAGGCACAAATGATGCTCAGTTTAAAACTCCAACGTAAATTCATTAACAGGATTAGAAGAGGATAATAAGCAGTAAAATATGTCTTTAAAAACACCTTTCTTCCCTGTGCTGGTTTAGGGCAAATTTGAGAGGAAACCTACGAAGGGGGG
>VZTJ01005699.1:0-43942 GCA_013397795.1 Orthonyx spaldingii | reverse complement strand
AGCAGAACCTTCCCAAACTGGTTCGGGAAAGACTTCCTTTGAGAAAAGTGGACAAATTTGTTTATTTAACAAGTCAAGTATTCACAAGCATGGAAAGAACGAATAATATTAAACAACAGAACGTTGTTCTGAAGAGTCGATGAAGTCAGAGAGTGCTTCCTTGGGTGCGGCTCGGTCAGTTTTAGTCTCTCCAGGGCTCAGGCCGGTTCCAGGCCTGGCGCGCAGCTTGGGGGGTGCCCTGGGCAAGGAGAGATGTTGAACTGTCCCAGAAGAAAAACTACAGTTCAGGTAAGGCTCTTCTTGCTTCAGCTAACAAGGAAAACCAGAAGAAAAAAAAAAAGGAAAAAACCCTCCCTGTCTCTCCCTTTCGCTGTTCCTGCTAGGCAGCACAACTCCTGAGAGAAGGAATGCACTCCCCCCTCCCGCTGCTTAGCAACACTTGGAGGAAGGAAAGTTTAAAACGCAAATTGTACACCGCTGCTTCTCTGGCTCAGTTTTAAAGAGACAAAATTAATTTCTGAGCTTAGCAGACATATGGCATACATAGCATAAAACACATAACATAAAATCACCCTAGGATCCCCAAAATCCCCTCAACTTTTCCATCTTTCTCACTGAACATGCAGGGATACAAAACATGGAGGAGATTCTCTCTGTTGTACTGTGGGGTCCTTGTCACAGGTGACAGTTCTCTATACGCTTCCCTGCCCCTGCGTAACCGGAACCTTTTTCCCACCATACACAAAGAAACAGGCTATGCACAACCAACACACCTTGGAAAAACTATGACTACTGTTCCTCCATCATAGTTAATTTGCAGTCTCTAATTTCTCCTCATTTTGGTTAACCAGTGAGTATCTGCTATTCCAAGCTTCTGCCTACTATAAATGACATTTACTTTTAATTTCCCATTTTGTACTGCAGATGTGCAGTATGCAATGATACACTAGTAAGCCATTACAACATAAACTTGAAACAGAGGAAATATTTATTGGTTTCTTAAAATTATATGTTTTCTCTCAATAGAAAATTAAGTTTGGGTTTGTCCAATTAGAGATCTAATCTATCTGAAGATTCAGAAATGAGAGAGTTTTAGGTTACATGAGGATTTGACTGCGCAATATGAAACTCATTATAGGATTTAAAGTAACACCGCGTATACACCTCTTATCTTTCCAAAGACCATTAATTAGTATCAAAATAAAAATTAGTATTTGCATAAGAAATTGTACCATTTAGCCTGTGCAATACCCTTCACTGAGTTACATTCCACAATTTATGAAGCCCCACAATTATTTTGGTATATATATCCATTTTCTACCCAAGAAGATATTCCGTTCTGAAGTATATACAAAGCATATGTGCATCCAAATGATAAACCAATTATGGTTTCAAATGTTCATGCTTACGTGCAAACACTGTGAAAGAGACAATACCTGTTTCTTAGGATAACTAGTATTTTGCTTTCTGATACTCATGTACTACAGTGGGAGAGAAGCTTGATTTGCTTTATCATCCATTTTAGAATTTGACTGGGTCTTGTATTCACAAAATCGTAACATATATGGTACTCTGGATACAGTACTCTGGATAGCCTTTTATGTATTTTTGACCTTTCTGAAATCTGAAGAATTTGAACTGCAGCCCTGCTATGTGAAAAGATTAGTATCAGAGCTAGCAGAGAAATATCTGTGTCTTTATGTTGCTTGTTTTAATTGTAATTATTTATAATCTTGGAGAGGTAAGTATCAAGAAGATTGCTCTTATCTGTTCGGCTAATAATTAAAACTGGTACTAATTCTAATTCCTGAATTATTCATATGTGTTTATGAAGTAGTTCTGAAGGCAGCTGGTGATATCTTTATCTTACGACTTTATGGGGTCGCAAGTCCCTAAGGCAGAGCAGGAGGGAGTGGTGATTCCACCAAATATAAAAAAAAATTTGCTTGCAAATTCAAAGTGGCTGAGCAAAGCTTCTCCTCCGCTCAGTATTTCCAGCATGACTGCAAGGATATTCTGTGTTGGGTTACAACTGTAAAGGCCAGAGTCTTCCATATATTCCTGACAGAGCTCTTTCTGGCACTCTATGAAGTAACCGAAGCAGGGAGAAATAGGGATTCATTGAATTCACCCCCAAAAAAGCACCACGGACTTCCTATTGTAGACAATCTCTAAAGAAATCACACCTGACAGCAAAACTTGCTTATATCTGCCTCTTCCAGGGCTGTACAAACAAACCACCACAGTACAGCCCTGTCCACACTGCCTAGCTCATTGTGGCCCTAACCAAGCTCCCCCAAACTCTCAGGTCTTTGCAGAGGTGCTCTGATGGCCTTGCTCAGTAGGAGACCTTTCTCTCCATTCTCTGCCACAGACACTGAGAATGAGCTCCCTCAAGAAACCTCCTTTACTGCTACTAAATCCAGTGAATTTTAACACCTGTTGTCAAGTTGAAAATGTCTTAGAGGTATTGCTGAAAGGATATAATGATGATTATTAACCCTTTGATGACCAGACTGTTACACTGAGTAAAATAACTCAGCACTAACTCTAAGAGGTAAGATGTAAAATAAGGTGCCAGCTGTAATTTAATGTCTCATAGTGTCTCCTCAACAACTTACCCTGCAACAGAAACAGTGTGGCTAAAATCTTCGTTTTCTACTAAGCAGTCCATTTAGGGAAGAGGTCAGTGAGTGGATGACCAGGACAGGAGCATAAAGAAAGTCAATTTACAAAGGATGATATGGTAACATAGATGAAAACCTACATTCCTATAAATTTTGTCATTCTCAAAGTACTATATGGAATACCAGTCTAATTTAAAGCAAATGGAATGTTCTTGGCTAGGAAAGGGAAAGCACTCAGGGAGAAGAATACTGTTTGGGAGGAGAGCACACAAAGCTTTCAGCCTTCAGATACCCATGAACAGAGTAGATGCTAGGTTTTGGATTTCTTTTCCTATAATCAAACAAGAGAAATGTGCCTGTGAAGAGATGGCGTTCTTACATTATACAGCACCATTAAAATTGCATGTACTTAACAGATATGTGGATAATAAAGCTAAATGAGATCACTGTGAACATCTTTTTTGGCCTCTTCTTCTACATAACAGGACTCTGCCAAATGAATGCCTCTTTGAACCAGACAAAGCTTTTAGTAAAGCTGCCAATCTCCATTTCTGTTTTCCAGTGATAGAAAATTTGCTACTGCTATGGGAAAGTGCCATTTAGAGCCACTGTAGAAAGTGTACTACTTTTCATTTGTAGTTGATGTTCCCTAGCTTTAACTTTTAACTGGTGAATGCTATGTTCTTCTTGTCTCCTTTATTGAAAAGACTCTATTCTGAAGCTGCTTTTTCCCATATTGATATTCTAGATTATGAACAAGCCATTTCCTCTAAGCTTTCAATTTCAGATCAAGGACTCTTCTATTATAAGCTATACTGTCCAATCCACTATTTATTTTCATATCTCAGAAACAATTTAATTCTTTTTCCACATATTTTTTTTCAATTGAAATATCAAGGAATTCTCTAATATTCTAGAAATACATAGTTTATGTAGAAATAGATACCAAAGGCAAAATATAGAATACAATTATTACTCAAAGACCCACTGTTTCTGCAGTCTCAAATTGTCAGTTGTCTGTGTGACCCATTATGAGCTCAAGGTAAGTAGCTTACCACAGTCCCAAGGGTTTTTTTAACAGAATCCCAAACTAAAATATTTTAAGCAATATCTACATGTATCTACATGTCATTATTCTTTAACATCTACATATAAGTACCCATAGATGACTTTACACTTGCTCACACAGAAACACAGCCTATTTGGAATTTAAGAAGACAATTCAGATCATTATATACAAAGCACTCTTTACTTATTCTCTAATACACTTTTTTCCTGAAAGCTGAAATAATGATAGTATTTTATTCCACACTTCTGATGAAACTCTAAGATAATGTTAGATCAAGGAGAAAACTATTTTACAGAATATTCTAACAGTACTGCTGTCTTTAAAAAACCAAGTAAATAAAAACCAACAAAAAAGTGTCAAAATTGCTTGAAAGGCACCAATTCCATATTAGTTGTGCATTGGCATTAATTATGAATGCAATTCTTTATTAATTGTTTCCCACCCAAGTATTTCCATTATTTTGCCTAGATCAATGTCATACTGACAAGGCAGTAATTATCCAGGTAATCCCATTTATCTTTCTTTAGTTATTGCTATATTAGCCTTCCTGCAATCTCTTAGAATTCTAAGTGTTCTGCAAGAATTTTTAAAAGTGAAAATTAACAATTTAGGGACCTACTTGGCTAGCATCAAGGATGCAAATTATTAAGGGTGAACTGTTTTAAAACACTGATCTTGAGTAATTATTTTTAGTGACATTCTGAGCCAGACTTAAAATAATTTTCTCTTCCTTTTTATTGTGCTTGGAAAAATTTTGATAGTGGCAAGGGGGTCGGGAGTGTGACTGAGAGGGGCTGCAGACGTGACTCATGTGAGAAGCTGCTTGAACCTTTGCCTGTGCCTACCAGAGTCAATGCCACTGCCAAGTTGGACCTGCCACTGGCCAAGGTGATCAGCAACAGTGACAGCATCTCTGGGGGGACAGATTCAGGAAGGGGGAAAAACCTGCCCAACAGCAACTGCAGCCAGAGAAAAGAGGAGTGAGATGTGAGAGGAACAGCCCTGCAGACACCAAGGTCAGTGAGGAAAGAAGGCAGGAGGCATTCAGGTGCCGGAGCTGAGATTCCCCTGTAGCCCATGATGCAGCCCATGAGAGTCAGCTGTGCCCTTGCAGCTAAGGAAGACCCTAAGCCACGGCAGCTGGATCTAGCCAAATGAGGCTATGACCCCGTGGGAACCCTCCACTAGAGGTCCATGGAGGAGCATGGACCCACCTGCAGCCTGTAGAGAACCCCTGCTGGAGCAAGTGGATGCCTGAAGAAAGCTGTGACCCCATGGGAAGCCCACAATGTAGCAGACTCCTGGCAGGCCATGTAACCCCGCGGGGGACCCATGCGGTTCCTGAAGGACTGCACCCTGGAAGGGACCCACATTGGAGGAGTTCATGAAGAACTTGGGGAGTCTCACATTGGAGGAGTTCCCATAGCTGGAACCACATGCTGGAACAGGTGAAAAGTGTGAGGAGTCCTTCCTCCTCAAGGCTGGATTGACAGAAATATGTGATGAACTGACTACAGCCCCCATTTCCTATCACCCTGTGCTGCTGGGGAGGAGAAGGGAGAGAAGTTGTGACTAAAATTATGCCTCGGAAGAAGAGAGTGAACAGAGAAAAATGTTTTAAGATTTGAATTATTTCCTATTATTCTATTCTGTTTTGACTGGTAATAAAGAAATTAATTAACACATTAATCCAGTCTATTCTGCTCATGATGATAATTGGTGAGTAATAGCTACCTGTCCTTAAGTCTTTCATTGCATTTTTTATCCCCTGCCCAGCTGAGGAGGGGAGGGTTAGAGCAGCTTTGGTGGGCACCTAAGGGTTAAGTTACCACAAACCTTATTCTGGTATCAGAATACGTAATCTGATTTTTGTCAAATTATTTATTGAAAATGGTATCAATTTAAAAAAAACCCATAAAAACCAACCAACAAACAGAAAACCCGACATAATGAGCAGCTTGGAGCTAGAATAAAGGGAAGAGCAACTGGGAATAAAAGAATACTTTAAAATGCAGTCTGCCTCTTCTTTCTAACAGTTTTGCTACAGTGGACATGCTATAAAAGGGAATGATTCTTTGTGGATGTGCATGTGCACACACAGGTATGAAACAGGAGGAGTTAGAAAACATCATGCTAACTATTTACACATGGTGAAAATGACCATTATCTTAATAAACTAACATAATGCAAAAGTTTTTCCAGTGCTGCTAACACTTTATTTAGTTGTGAAATAGAATAGAAATATGCTATAGACATCACAAATGGCCTACTCCTCCTTTTGTTTTCAGTTGAGAAGAGATATAGGTGTGGAAAAGAAATCTAGCCAGTCTGAAATAAACTCATGTATATTAACTAGGAAAACCATACTAATGTTTATACTACTGCTGTTTCTCAAGTAGAATGCAAAAGATATGCTTAACTGAAGAAAGGCTTATCAGAAGACTATATGAGAAAGTTTATGGATTTATGTGGGAATTTGAGAGAGGAAATAAATTTTATGCGTTCCACATTAAAGCATTTTGTAACATGGTGCCTGGTATCTACAGCCTTTGTAGCTTTGGTTAAAAGAAGACGATTTCCTACAGCAACAGACTTTAGTACAGAAAGAATGTCAGCCTTGATACAGGTAGGTTTCGTGATCTACACTGTGTTATCACCCAGCAAAAGGGCCTGGGACTCAGTAAATTTGAGCCCTTACAAGAATATGAACACCTTGTGGAGGAATTGTTAGTTAGACAACTAAACCATCCCCTCCTTTTCCAAAAGTTGACAGTGTGTGTTCAATAAGGATAATAATAGGATAATATTACCCTACCCCTCTAGGAACATGAATGAAAATTCAGTCAGGTTTTTTTAAAATATTAAGTAGAACAATGAACTAGCATGCATGAAACCATACCACAAATACAGTTTCCAACACTACAATTTCAAAAGGATTTGACTCTTTGTGTAGGTGAGGCTGCATTGTATTTGAAAACAGATATTTTCCTGGAATTTCTAAATCTTGCTTATTCTTTAACTATGTCAAAAGCATGACATTTGAAAGAACTATGGAAACTCTTGGGAAAGATAAGTGATTTTAAACACAGGAATTGATAAAAGTTTTAATAAAAGTGACTGTTAACACATGCATATGGAACACTAAAAGGAATAGATAAATATAGCTCTCCCTTTTTATTTTTTTTTTTTTGTTATTCAGTTTCCTCAAAACCCTGCACTTAAAAAATACTGAAAATAAAACAAGTGTGAGGCTTGTGAAGAACCTGAAACTTAGGAAAGAGGGAATTTTGGAACTAGCTGTAGATTACTTTCTATAAACACCAGTCTAAAAAATAAAGAAACAGAGGCAACACACACATACACACAAAATGGCTGTTCTCCAAGGAAAATGTTCTTTTGCCAACAGATGCAGCTGAAACATTCAAAACTAAGTAAAATATTTAACTATTGTTTATATCCTTGCAAATGATGTCTTAATATATCTATGTATTGTGTTCAATATTGCAGAATAATTTGGGATCCAATTCGTCAGTGCTCATTCTTGTGAGAAGTGCAACCTCATATCAAAAAACAAGTGAGAGAAGGACTGCATGTAATTTACAAGTTACTGAACATAAGTAAAGATTTGGAAGTTGGTCTGTGAGTGGTCCTGGCTCATACTCATCAGTATTTAAAATATGACCTTGAATAAAGATGTTGTTTAAACAAAACACAGCTTTTTCCAATGAACAAGACTGTGGCAAAGTATTTTGTCAAATAGTTTTCTATTGTGAAACTTATTTTTCCTGATTATGTCTATCCCCCTCAACAGATTTCAGTCTGGATGATTTGAGTTAATTTTGCTTTCTACTAAGCAGTCTTAGAGCCTCACTGAACTAGTACAGTATGGGTACGTCACATTGCTTCAACTTGGATAGACTATATTTCTTATGATATATCCCAGCAAGTTTATCCACAGAGGAATGCTCCTAGCTAAAGTACATGTCCCTGGCAGTTGAAAACTCAAATTTTTAAAGTATGAGAGAGCTGTGCTGCTTTTCCTGTAAGCCACGCTACTGGCTTAGGTGGATACAAAATACATCTGAACTGTTTCAGAATGAAAAATACTTTCATTGCTTAACTGACCTTTCCTGAAAATGTTTGTTCTCTGGAATGTTTTGAAACTTAGACTTCCTTTGCTAGAGAAAGTAAAATATCTAAGTATCAGTTGTCTCACTCAGCTAAAATCTGCTTTTGAGTTCTATTAGGCAGAGTTTCCTTGACTCAAGATAAAATGACATTCATTACGTTTGTTGTGTTTGACCACTGAGAAATCTTTTGGGATAATTGTCATGGTTCTCATTTCCCCACTATGTACCACTGGGTGTTGGAAAATCTCCTTTTGTTCACTGTACAAGGGTGCTAAAGCATAAGCATTTATAACTAAAGCATTAATTAAAGCATTTAATGATGGTATTTGTCTGAAGCAGTAACTATTGCACCTATTGAAAACAATAGTTCATGCCTCCATTTTGAGATACCAGCTTCTTACTAGTATTACTAAGAAAGTCAGAATTGAAGCTAGAATAGAAGGAAGTAGACAAAAAAGTTGAATATAATTTCTCTGCTGAAATTACAAGGTTTTGTACTATGTATTTTATATATTGAGCTTCCAAGGGGCAAAAAACCCATCTTAAATGGAGAGAAGTGAAATGGTGTCAATACTCATGGTGCTCCATGTCATACACAATAATCTTTGCACTGCTGTGTTGTTCTGTGCAGAAGCTGGTGTTAAGCAGTACCATCTTTATGTTCAAACCTGGAAAAAAGAAATCTCATGTTCTCACCCCTTTCAATACCAGCAAACCAAACCTTGCCTCTGTAAAAGAAAGCTTCAGTAGCCTTTTGATATTATAGCAGTTCACTGCAGGGCAATGTCTTCAAAAGTTCCTTATTTGTGAGAACAGGTTCACATTACGAGCTCCCACTGGCACCATCTGGCCCAAAGTTATAGGGAAAATCCAAAGAATACACATAGAATGAATGCATTTTAAATAAAACTACAACTGAGGAGAGTTACCTCTGGTTATACCGGTAAATGCTGTAGGCCTTGCAGTGAGCTTGAGGAAGCATGTCTCTGTGTGTGTGTGTGCGTGCGATTTGTGTTTTTAGGCAAAAATGTCAAATGCGAGTCCACAATCCCATAAGGATCTTTAAGTAATTTGAGGATAGACAACTTGTCAGATAAGCTGTTTAAATCTGTAAACTGTTTTTCTATTACTGCCTCATATTATTTATCTCCTTTTTTTTCAGAGAGAGAGAATTTGACTCTTTCAGAGTCTAAAATATCTACGTCAAATAAAACCACTGCCCCTAGAAATATGCTTTTTAACACAAATGATTAATTGATTTCAATACTGAAAGGGATATGGTAAAGTGCAATGCAAAAATGTATTTCTGTAGGGTTAGAGTTTTTTTGCCTTTTGTTATGTTTTGTTTTGTTTTGTAGGTAAAAATCTACTAAATGGATTAACATTCCAAGATACACTTGAAAAAGTGACAAAATGCATTTATATACTTAAAGCCCATCTTTTGCTTGTACATATTTATACATGCAGTGTAAATAAGATGCTTAAGTAATCCTGCTGAGTGAGAGCAAAGTTTAGCTGTCATCTCAGAGTACAATACAGCAGATGATCTTTGTGTATCTTCACAGGTAGAAACTATGACTGTTTTCTGAGTTACAAGTGTTGCTTTTAAATAGTCCTTAAGAGTTTTCTTAATATGCTCAGACACTTCTGAGCCTACATAAAGTCTGATCATATAAAACATCCTGAGGAACTCTGTGAAGCACTACCTCCTTTCTTTTTTTTAAACTTACTTCCCTTCCTGCCCCCTAGGCCTTCTATTGAAAAGAGAGGAAACAGTAACACCTTATGCTTTTTCATTCCACTCATAGTTTTTATAGATTTTTGTTCTATACCTTCTCACTCATCTCTTTCCCAGGCTGAAGAGTACAGGTCTATTTACTTATTTCTTCTATTGATATTATTCTTTAATTTTGATCATACCTGATACCCTTCTCTGCACTTTCCTCAATTCCTATTCTCACATCTCAAAAATAATAGAAATGAAAGCATTCAAAATGTAGTTGTATAATGAATTTATGCACTAGCATAATAGTGCTTTCCTTTCTGTGTTCCTTTTTGAATAATTTCTAGCACTCTATTTCCTTCTTTCATTGTTTGTGATTTGATGCTTTAATAAAACTATATTATAATATCGGCATCTCTATTCTGTGCCTACTGCTCTGTGGAGTTACAGGATGTAAGTAGCAGGGCAACAGGCCTTGAGAGCCAGCGTGACCTTCTGTCTTTGGTCTGGAAGAAGCCCTGGGACCCATGAAAAACATCCAGGTCATGGGTGATATGGAAGAGGAGTGCATTCTGGGTCTGTGAGCTACTGGACCTGTCAGAAGTGAGAAATATCATTTGTTACCTTCAAAGGTATTGTTTACCTGTTACCATAAAAGGTAATACTTTAGAACCAAGTCAGGTGATTGGTATTCACTGTGGTGTAGAACTAGTTCCTGTTTGTCTGCTGGTATATAAGGAATTTTCACTATGCAATAAATTTCTTTCTAGACACCACCATCCCATGAAGTCAGCATCTTCTTAATCGCCACACTGTTCAACTTGGATGCAAACTGAATTCTTAGTAGATATGAAATCATGTTTTGGAGGCAGAAATTCAGAGCCAAGTTTGCTTAAATGTAGGTTTAGTCTACAAGAGAGTTTTGTGAACCCTTGCAGATATTGAAGAGAAAATAGTTTAAGATTTTCTACTTGAAAATTCTGCACATCAAATGATAGGGCTTTGTTTTGCTACAGAAAATTTGAGTAAATCTTGTAAATACCCTGTGTGAATCTGCTAGTATTGTTATTGAAAAGTTAATATTAGGAAGAGTTTGGGCTTGTTTTCCCCTTGTAACAGCAGAGTTTATGGCTAAAATTTGAAAACTCCTAGATATGACTTCGGGACCATTCCACCATTTTTTTTTCTTAATAATGATAATAAATTTGCGAGTTCTGATGTTGAAACCCTATTTGATTTTTAAAGTTTGTAAAGTTTTTGCATGCTTTGAACTTAAGCCTTCTACTCTGCTAAAAGCTAATGGGAAAAAAAACCTTTTATTTTTCAGTTCAAGTAAATTCAAGTAAAGGTAATACCCAGCTGCTGATCATCCCCCTTTTGAAAAAAAAAAAAAGGAGAATAATTTTTACCCAATTAGCTAAAAGCTGGAAAACTTAATGGGAATTCAAAAGCTCAATGTGAGCAGAAATGAGCAAAGGGTGATAAAATCAAATGTTTGTTATAAAATAAAATAAAATGTGAAATCTCAAAAGAAGTTTGCATGAGAAAAAGTTTCATTATTGCCTTTTTCTCACTGATAGAGAGGCTGGATGAAAATAATTTTTATGATGGTTTATTTTTGTTCATTTTGAGAGGCAGAATTGGACCTTCTGCTCTAATAAGGCTTACTAACATTCCCAGCTATTTAATCCACTTAAGAACACCTACTTGGGCAAGTAAACTTGGAATATCTTACTATGAGCTTCTATAAAATTCATCTTGCACTTGAACCCCTTTAAGGGCTCGGCAAACTCGTCTGCTACAATTTTGTTTACACTGGCTAAACTAAATGCAGTTGGAACTAAAAGCTGTGGAAATCTGTGGATCTTTGGATCTCTGTGATGAAGTCAGAGCCTTGAGACATAGAATCACAGAATCATGTAATCATAGAACAGCTGGTGCTGGAAGGGACCTTAAAAATCATCTAGTTCTAATCCCCCTCCCACTACACCAGGTTGCTCAAAGCCTGGCCTTGAACACTGCCTGGGACGGGGCATCCATAGCTGCTCTCAGCACCCTGTTCCAGTGTATCACCACCCTCAGAGTAAACGTGAAATAGTAAATAGAGTTTACAGAACTTCTAAATATCTGTAGAGAATGAAGCTCTTGGACTAGTGACTTACTTCAGTTAACAGCAGTCTCATTCATTCCTGTCCAGGATTGCTACTCATATTAAACAAATACTTGCAGCTACAGCTGATTTCAGCACTAGTACAGTCCTTCAGAAATTTCAGAATACTTAAGTAAAACTCTTCAATTCAATCTCTTTACACTATCTTAGCTTACAATAGTTTTCAGAGGATAATATGAAACACAGTTCTGCAAAGTATACATGAAAGATTGAGATAGTTTTGTGTCTAGGGACATGAGCAATCTCTTTCTAGCTTTGCTTTGACAATTCATGGTAGTGATCAACTCTCTTGCTGGTACTGGAGCTTCATCAGGAGCTTGGGGAGCTGAAGGTGTGTTAGTAGTCTGTAGATTAATTTTTTGACTACAACCCACAGCACTCTTTAGATTTTTAGCATAAGAAAAGCTTATAGAAACAAGTAGTCAAGTCTCATCTCTCCCAACTGTGTCTTGTAAAGAACTCCACATTTCAAAAGTATCCTAACACCAAAACTCTCTTCTTAAACACCCAATATATGAGGAAGGAAGAGATTAAAGAAGTCATATTTCATATACAGAATCTGCTTCTGTGCAAGCCTTGTTACTTTCTATGGAAAAACCTTTTAGTGAACAGTAGTCCAGGCCCTTGAGTTTTGTGTAATTCTTTTACAAAGTGCTGGTAACTGTTCTTGGAAGGCTACAGAGCAGGTGATGCCAAAAGGATTTTTTGCTATTTCTTTTTATACCCTCTACACAGTTCTGTGTATCCACAAGTACTAGCACGCATACTTGTACTTCTCTAAGTCTGATAACTCAGCATAGCTCCAAGGTCCTGTAGAGCTAGGAGACCAAACATCCTACTATCTTGAGGAGCCATGGCTCCCCTCAGTAGAACATGTTCTGTAAACTTACTGGCCCCCCGGGGAGATTAGGTCTATAAGTTGTGTGCGTGAGTAGGGTGGGGGGACACAGCAGAAGAACAGAAGAAAAAGAAGAAGAAAGGATACAGAAGAAGAAGAAGAGGATACAGAAGAACAGAAGAGAAGAAGAGAAGGAGAAGAAGAGAAAGGGGAAGAGCATGCATGCATGCATGGTGGGCTTTGCGACGTGATGTATCAGAACAGGATCCTATTAAAATACTGAGGTAAATGACCCTCGAGCCTCTAACCTCCAGTTGTGTCTAGTGTTCATTCCTGAAACCAGGAAAAAAAGGCATCATAGGTGTGTGTAACACCAGGCTAAAGGAAAACTGGACCTCAATTTCTTGTTCCCCTACATTCTCCAGCATTACTGGGGATGGTTCGCAGCTGGACATGAAGCAGTCTTATAAAAGCATCCTACATAATGTCTAGCTACAGTCAAAGGACTGTACCAAAGATAAAGAAACTTTCTAAAAAATAGCTTTTTCTAGGTGTTATTTTGCTCTACACCTCTGGAGTCTGTAGCCAGTTTTGCCATTCTGTTGTAATGGGTGCAACATTTCTCATCCCAATAATGGCTCTATTTGAAGATATGTCCTCGTAGAAACAATCACCAAAATAAATCAATACTAAAGAGAGTGCTAGCTGGAAATTTTGAGAACATCTTACTAAAAAAAAAAAAACCAAAAAAATTAATTTAAATGTTTTAATCAAAAAATTTAAAATTTAAATTATTATCTTTTATTAATAAAGTTTTACTGGTATACATTGTAACATATGCATTTTAAGCTTCCCAATAATCACTTATTACAGAAATATCAACCATGCTGCAACACCCAAGTTCCTTTGTCAGAGACTATGAAATCACCAGGGCAGAGGTGACACAGAAATAATAAAGAAACTCTCTGACACAAGCATGTTGCAGATTAAGTAAAAGATAAAGGTAACATGTGGACACAGAATAGATGGGAGAGCACAAGGGAAAAAGGACAAGTAAAGTTGGTCAGTCTGACTGCTGTTGTGGTAGCACCCTGTTGTCAAATTTTGCATGAACATCATAGAGAAGGGAACACAAATTTAAAGGTTGGTCATAGTGCAGTTTCGTGGCAGTTTGAGGGGAATTTCTCCCAAGGAGAATAGAATATAAAAGACATAAACAACTCTAAATTTAACAAGATGTTGACATCATGATGGGTCAGACCTGGAGTTTGGAATGAAAAAGAAGGTTGGGTAGGGAGGACTAAAAATGGTTTGTAAAAGAAAAGATACAGTTTACATTTCATAAAACAGAGGAAAACTCTAGAAAAGTAGAAGTATGTCTCTGTTAAAGAGTCTGACAATATATATGAACATTCCAATAGTATTTAACATGAGTGTGAACCAAATGGGATCACATTTGTTTGAGAAAATAGAAAGAAGAAACCTCCAAGTAAAAGGATGAAAATCACAGCTAGAAATATAAAAATACAAATTAAACAAATGTGAATAAACTTGTCCTTTTCATTCATAAGTAAGGAGTAAGATTCTACAATTTCCATGATTCATATTTTATGTGATTGAAGCAATCCAACAGTAAGGTGACTTGTGCTTAATAGAGGAAGTGATTAAATAAAATGACTGTTTATTTTCCTGTGGCAACACATTATCTGTCATTTCTGTCATACCTCTAAATCTGCTTGCAAATTTCAGCCAAAACTGAAAGAATTCACAAAGATAGGTTTCCTCAGATTTTATGAAATGTGAACAAAAAAGCAGAAGATTCTCAAACTAATGTCCCAGAGAACATTTAGACAAAACACAACCTGTATAGATTGCTTGGGAGCAACCAGCTGACCATGTAAACTTGCTCTACAACACAAATGCACTGATTGGCCAACCAACATTTAGGCAGATCTCTAGTCACAAAATTTCCTAAGAGCCCCTGCAAGAGAAGGGATGAAGAACAGTAGTTGTTTGTACTGAAGGGAAAAAGGCAGTAAATAGATAAAGAAGAAAGCCTCATTAGCACTGCTCAGAGAACAGGTTTCTTAGTATCTTAGGCAGAAACAACTAGGAATTCGAAAGGATAGCCCTACACCTGAAGAGACATAACCTGGTACTCTTAAAAGCATCAAATTATGTCACTCTAATTATACTATATTTCAGAGTCTTAATAAAATTATTATTTTAAATCTTTTAAAGTGTTGTACTTGCAGTGCCATAAAGTCATTCTTCCACTCTTACTGTTATAAGACTGAAGTTAATTAACCATACATGATAAATACTGACTTTTTTTTTGGCCAAAATAACAAGACCGCTACATATATACACAGATGACAGCTAGTAGCTGAGCTCGTGTGTATGTGGGGTAGCCTCCAAATGAACAGTGAACATTACTTTTTGTCCCCAGCTCACCAGGGCTGCGCCCAGGGTCTCTGGGATCCTAGGCACTGATCATCTTCCCTCTCACTATAGTCATGAACCCTTGATGTCTGGATAACAGGGATTAAAGGGAAGGGGATAATATCACAGAGGAGTTTGGTATGCCTTTCTGGTTCCACACTACCAATTTTGCTGATGATAACTAGGACCTAAAAATAAAAGCTAGATAACTTTCTCAGCATGAGGGAACCTCTTCAGAAGATTAAAAACTGGCGTTTTTTTTGTCACTGAAGTAAAACAGTGTATTGGAATGTGGATAAGAAAATTTGCTAAGCAACACAATTATTTTGACACAGCTACTTCTGAGAGTGAAACAGCATGTTAAAATCTATACGAAACTGAAGTAAGGAGAGTGAAGAACAGAAAATAGATGTTTTCTTCTGAATTGGATAATTTCAATGGAATTTTAAGTTAAAGTTAAAACTTTAGAAGAGTAGGATGAGAACTGTAAGTCATAGATCTTAAGGTGTCACAAAGCTATTGACTGAAAACATCTTAAAGCACATTTGATCTAAGTCAAGGGATATTTCTGAGATTCCAAAGTGATACCTTGGCAATGATTGTCTATGTTAACGCCAGTCTTAAGAGTTACACACATATCATTGAGTATCATTGATTTGTATTCTGTTTTCCGGAAGTATTAACCAAATATGCTGAAGAAAAAACATCAGACAAACTCACAAGTCCTAATCCTATCCAGGTACATTACGACATTCCCGCCTATAGAGCTATTTGACAGGAAAACCAGAGAGACTGTGTGCCTCTTTACAGGGTAGATTTTCCATTTTCTTTGCCTGGAAACATTATAGGCACCTCTTCTCTTTTACATTATTTAAAAATAAGGCTGTTTAAAATGTGTAGTCCCCATCACATTCCAATCAAAATCTTTGAATTACAATGAGAATGTTTTGCCTAAAAAAATATTCTGAGCTCTGCTCATTCAGTGAAGAAAATGCATGTTTTTAATCCTCTTCATAAAATTTTATATATTAAAGTTGTTTTATTATCCAATTTAAGTTACTCCTGCAAAGCCATCATAAATAAAGGGTATATCAGTAATAGTGCCTTAGCTATTGGGAAGGCACAAATAGACTCAAGGCCAAATCAGGTAAAGGAGAGGAGGGTGGTGAGCAATTTGATTCCGTAATACAAGCCCTGGCTCAAGAGATATAGTAAGTAAACTGTATTAATCAGTCTGTGTTCTGAATGGAATTCAGAGGTATTTTTCTGAATGGTGATTATTAGGTTTCATAATGAGTCTTCTGTAACAAAAAGTCACAGAATTGAGGAAGATGAGTTACATTTGAGAGACACCACTCTTGACAGTGCATTTTACTATTAGTATGTCAGAAAATTGAATTCAGGCAACAACAAAGTCTTCACCTGTGAAAGGAAAAAGAAGCAACAGAAGCCTCAAGTATCTGTGTTGTTGAGAAGACCAGAGAAAGAGGTCAGTAATGAATTGCACACAAATCTGACAGCTGCTGTTCTTTCAGCACCACTGAAGAGCGCTTTTATACTTGCTACCCTACTGTTATTTTCTTCTGGTGTTCTTACAAAGAAAGCTTTTCATTCCTACCAGCCTCACTGTTGCTGTCACCTTTTTCATCAAGCTAATTTTAACTTTAAAATAACACAAAATGATCCAAAACTTTGAGGTCAGCCTCAGCTTCAGTGCAAAGTTGAACTCAGTGATAACTAGATAACTAGTACCCTCTAACACAAGTTTTTCTCAGATCCTGTGATTTGAATTCCTTCGGTGGAATAAAGATCAAATTACCTTGGAGTTTCTTATCCTGTACAGTACTTATACTTTCTGTTGTGATTAGGACATTATGTAGCTATTGTAATGCATGTAACACAAACTCCTCATTTGTACATGCTTTTCTGCAGAACCTATCACATTGCAGATGCTCACAGTGTCTGGTCCTGGTCACCTAATCACATTACTCTGTTAGGAACAAATAACCCTTTTAGTAGGGGGTCGCAAGCTTGCCACAGAAGCTGCATGCTGTACTCATAGCCATTGGGAAGGAGATGGGCAGGCAGTACATCCCCCAGGTGACCTGGCAAACACAACTGGTCATTGGTTTCCATGTTATCCTAGCTTGTGTCATTTTCCAGCCTTTTTTTTTGCAAAATAAAAATTAAAATACATTGACTTTTACTTTGAAAATGTGCTGTAGAATTTCAGAGTTTGATCAAGGTACAAAGATTTCATTTAGGACAGCCTAGCATAGGTTTTGTTTGCCTGTGTTGCCCTGCGTGAACTGGTAGTCTTATTAGTCTTGTATTGCAGTTCCCTGGAAGCATCTCAATTCCCGTTGGGCTCCACAGTCCCTAAACTGAGGGTGCATCAGGGAAACACTTGTCAGTGGGGCCTTTTGTATTTTTTCTCTGTAACTGATTTTACGAGCTCTCCTACTATTACACACCAGAGGATCCATACAGAAAAAACACATCTAGTGAGAGGTGAGAGTTCTTCAGTGTCAGGTAGAGCTGAATGCCTCGAGATATTTGAGCTATTGTCCTGTGATATTTGATGGGAAATTTGATATGTATTATCTTTGAGATCTCTATCCCAGTAGGGGTTGACAGAAACAAATGAAAAGAGACATGCAAAAGTCATGTCCCTCATTGCGGGAGCTCAGGACTTCTGAGCAACGAATCAATATGATTTCGCAGAAGCCATTTATTGTTTACAAAACACTCTTATTTATACCTTTACAAGTGCTGTACACGCGATCACGCATTACGTGATTGGTCCCTCTATCTTGTCCACGCGCTCGGCATGCACTTTTCAGAAAATATAATTGGTTCTAGTGTAGTGCAGTATAGTCTTTCTTTATCTATTTCTTGCTGTCTTGGTATTCTTTTTTTCAGCTTTTCCTTTCCTAATTTAGTGCTTTCATCAGTGTCCTTGATGAATTCTTGAGGGCTCTGATAGCATAACTAAAGGTGGTTTTGGCTGGGGCACACTGTCAGTGTTCAAAAGCATTACAGCACCTCATGTTATGTTAAAGTAAATTAATTTATCTCTAGTTATTGCAGATGCAAATAAATGGCATACTGAACAACAACCAAAGCAGTATTGCATAAGCAGTGTTGGGCTTCAAAGGCAACCTTAAAAAACAACAAAAACCTTTTTCTTATCAACAAGGTGAACTGCCTTTTTCTAGATGGAGATCTTAATGTTTTTTCTCCTGTGTTATGAAAGTAACTGAAATAAAAACATGCTTTCTCAAACACCACAAAGGAAGAAGAAAGCAGTCGTGATCCAACCTCTTGTGCACAGTCATACTCAGCAGATAGCAATAAATTTTCCAGCAGCTTTCTAATTTATTTGAATGAGAAATATCAGGGGTCTTGAAGCTGCAATGCACACAAACAACAATGCTGTTAATAGATGTTACCATATTTCTGTAACCCTAGTGAATGAACTTTAGGTCTCTGTGATGTATAGTGGATATCCTGATGTTATTTTGAAATATCACTGATTTTCTATCTAAAATCATTGTGTAGTATATCAGTTCATTACAGTGGTACGATCAATCATACCTTGTCAGACTAATTTTTAATATTATCGTCTAATGCAATAATATAGACAGCAATAGTGTTTTCAGGTCTACGGACAGAGAAGAAGGGCTATCTCTTGCTACCTTTTTAGAAGTTGGGGATATAAGACATGCCTTTGGAAACATCTCTTTGCACGAGTCTTGGTTGCCTTTGGAAACATCTCTTTGCACGAGTCTTGGTTTTACTCTGAATGACCATTAAGCTGTAAAAGTAGATACTAAACCCACATATGTTAGTCTTAGGAAAAGGGAGATTTACATTTCTCTACAGTTCTGTAAAATAGAATATATTATGCTAAACCTTTCCAAGCCTTCAAAAAACATTGATTTCAAAATATTTAAATACAAGATGAAAGTATGGCCAAAACTGGAGAACATATAAGGTTCAGGCAAAGGGGAAAATATTTTCTGTTGGCACAGATGCCACAAAGGGACAGAATGGTAAAAAGGAGGACATTCAGCCTGCAAACTGCTGAAGCATGAGGTGGGGGAAGAAAAGCAAAAAAGAGAAAATGTTTGTGTTCAGCACAGGACTGTTTAGTACCTTTGTCTCCCTGCAAATCATTTATTAACTGGCTAAGAAACACAGTGTCCTGATCTCAGCAGAATGAGGGAAGAAGATAGAGAAACAAATGGAAAAACTTTCACCATTAGAATAAAAGGTGTCAGCAAAAAATTCTTACATACCATAATCAATGCAAAGCTGTGAAAATCTTCTTGTCTTGTGAAAATCTTGTGCTGCTTATAAGGAAGCATAGTCACAGGGAATTAAAAAAAAGAAATAAGGAAAGCCAGCAAGCAAGGGAAAAGGTAGGGGAAAGCAGAGTGATGTTTTAGATACAAAAGCTAAAGACAAGAATTTGGAGAACAAATAATAAATGATAATTTCATCTGAAGAAATAACTAAATGAACTACGGAAAACAAAGTAGATTCATACAACAGCATGTAAAATATGGAAGTTAGACTGAAGTAAGAAACATGAATGGACACATAATGAGCAGGGATATGATAGTGGAATTATGGAATTGTTTTCATATTTTGATATTTACAGAGAAAAATATAATCTTAATCTTTTTTTTTTTTTAATGCCTTGGTGATATTTCAATGCTGAGAAAAGGAAGACACATTTCTTTCTTTTTGTCATAGAATCATAGACTATTCTGAGTTGGAAGGGACCCACAAGAATCACCAAAGTCCAGCTCTTGGTCCTGCACAGAACAGCTCCAATTATCACACCATGTGCCATGAGACATTGTCTGAACATTTGAGCACTGTCAGGCTGGTGGTGTGACCACTTCCCTGGGGAGCCTGTTCCAGTGCCCAAACACCCTCTGGGTGAAAAACTTCTTCCTAATATCCAACCTAAACCTCTCCTGACACAACTTCTGGCCATTCCCTCAGGTTCTGTCACTGGTCACCACAGAGAAGAGATCAGTGTCTACCCCTCTCTTCCCCCTGTTGGAAAGCTGTATATCCTTCTCCCAACAATGAACATACTCTTACCTATGATATATTCCAAAGTAATGATTAAGTTCTTTTCAGAAATGTTACATTTAGTAACTGCATCTAAAAGAGCTGCAAGTTAGTGACACCAATATGCAAAACCAGATACTGAGAGTACACAAAGACTACCTCATGCAACATGTAAAAGGAACATCAATTACAACATTTACTTTCAGGAACCTATTATTTCAGGGGGAAATGTGGAAGAGTAAACATGTTCCTCTATTTCAAAAATTTAGGTTGTCAGATAGTAGATACTACAATATACCCAAAAGGTTGATTTGCTTCCAGCAGTTAGATGGTGGGTATAAGTTACATAAGTATGGATCTGGGAAAATTTACATACATACATGCTGTCTTTACAAAACTAAACTTGAGGAGAAAAATTCTTGATTTTTATTTGAAGCCAAATCTTCTGAATAAATCACAAATACTCAAGTTTAGACCACAAAATGCATATGACAGGAGACATTTTTATAATTTTAACAGGAAGCTAGCACAGGAGTAAATTAACCTCCATCATCTGTAACCTAGGTGGGTTTTGACTTTCCCAGAAGGAAGAAAAAAATTGAATGAACCCTGCAAGATCATGAAAGCTTTTTATTAAATCATTATTTATTAACAAATGCATATGTGTGTGTGTTCATGTATGACCAAACACATTTGCACATATGAGCACTGAACAAACAATTTCTGTGTTCTTCCCATGCCAGAAATGCTGCTTCCCCCAGTTGACTTATTTTCTTCTGGAGATAGAAAATTCAACCTTTTATTAATTATAAGGTAATGAAACCCATCTGTCTAACTGTTCATATTCAGGTGTGTAACATGAGTTAGAAACTGAAACATGAGCTCGCATGGCAATGAGAAAGCAGAACTGTATTTCATTTACTAGAAATTACAAATCAGGAATTAAAGAAAAATAAATAAACTTTAAACAAAAATTACAGGCTAGTCTTTCAAGGGAGTGCAATGCTTGCAGATCAGAATCTTTACTTTCCCTAGGGTTTTCTGTAAATGCTGCCTCATACTTTCTCCTCAATCTAACCACTCCATAGGAAAACCCAAAAAACTGAAGCAGATAATGGAAAATGTGAAGACTTGTTCCTCATATATCTCCACTGCATATTTCTTCTAGTCTCTCTTGAGAGACACAATTGAAATGAACAAGACACAAAGCAAAATATTGCAAACAAAAGCTGCCATTGAGAAAGATTTTTAGATATGACCTAGAAAAAATACAAGAGAAATACAGTGTTCTACTTCTATTTTGAAATTCCATTTGATATTTAAGATATTTCCTCTTCTATTAACACATTTCCCCTTCTAATCTTTTGACTGATTAAATTTAATTTGCTGAAATTATGGTACTTTATAGGGGTTTTTTTTACTTATAAAAATATTTACATTATAAGGTGAATTTTTAGAAGACTGAGATTCAAAAGTCTAAGAACTTTAAATTTCAACACATTTTCTGCTCTTAGAAAACACAGAATTTGACAGTTAGAAGTTGAAATTAATCAGATAGTTATATTTCCACCTATCAGCCCATGTGCAGTGTAAGGAAGTTTTTGTGTTAGTTGAGAAGTTTGCCTGTTTTAACAAAGATCACCATTGTAAAGAGTGTTTTTCTGGATTGCAAGTGAGTTTTTCAAGTGGGTATTTGCCATTTCACTGAGAACAAAACCATCCCATTTAATTCAGTCCCCTGACCCCAGAGTGTAGACAAGTGCATTTCTGTAAATGAAGAAATTGCCTGAAAATAAGCACAGATAGCAGAGGAAACTCTAATTTATTCTGTGCTCATAAATGGACACCTATTTATATTAGGAACACATCCCCTAATGATAACTTCCCTAGCTTACTCATCTACTTTTTCAGGATCATTTTGTTTTACAGGGCAGTGGAAACAGAGGATAAATAAATACAAAATAAAGATGAGAAAAGTCCTATTCTGATCATAGCAAATCCTGACATTTCTGCTACTTTTCTGCAAGATGATTTTGCCATCACATTGCATTGTTCTGAGTTGCACTTGAATCCCCATGTTTTCCACCAGGAAAAGCTAGGAAAAAGCCATGCAAGTGAAGGAAGACAAACAAAGAATTACCTGGCTTTAAAATACCCCCAAAAGAAGGACTTTGGCCAGAACTATACAAAGATGTTTCAAACAAGGCATTATGTGTGTTATTCTGATTTAAAGTGGCCCTTTCTATATCCAGGACTAGCCCCTTTCCTTTATAAGACATTTTGAATATTTTCAATTTAATTATGTTACACAACTCTTGAAAACTATTTCTTCTGCTCCCTTTAATATTAGAATGTAATTTTCAAGGAAACACATGAAGAATGTTGTTCACCTGCTGAAATCTAAGATCAGCTTTTGCAAAATATTGAGGAAAAAATTATAAGAAATCTTTTGATATTTTCAGAATTCTGTCATTCAAGCCCTCCCTTCTCAGATGGTTGATTGATTTCCAGAATAGCAATTCTGGTCTCTCTGCAGATTTACCACTGTTTGTGGAGGCTTTACTTTGGTCTTTTGTATTTCCTGTGTGATGGGTATTGAAGACAATCCCATGAAGATCACTGCCTTTTAGAGCAATGTGGAAGTAGATATAACAAGAATGAGAACATGATTACCTTTTTAAAGCATTAGCCTAAATATCTCTCAGTGACATTTTTAGTTATTTTAAAAAGAACTGATTCACATTTTGGAATATTTTGCTGGTCCTCTTGATGAAAAATACAAAAGAAAACAAATCAAGCAACATATTTTTCTTCAGTAAGAATTAAATTTAAAAAACATTGGAGAAAGAAAGTGCTTTGTTAAAAAGCTGGAAGAGGAAATGAAAAATGCAAACAAAATAATTCAGTTATGCAGTCCTGGATTCTCTGTGTATTCTCTTGTAAGATCAATGTGGGGCATATGAAACTATACAGAAAATTGCATTTTATGCATTTAAAAATTGTAGGAGGGGACTTTTTTCCCCCATACATGCTGACAAAATGCAGAGCAATACAATAACAAAAAACAGAAAGACAGTCTTGTGGTCTGCTGCTCATTGGTTTGATCGGTATTGCAGATCTTTATATTTATGATCTAACTTCACATTTGCATTTCCTTTCTGCTCATTCCACAAGGAGATACTGTACCATTCAACCAAATAAATCAGTGGAGAAAAACACTGTTAAGAGCTGGTCTGACTTATGGACTCATTCAATTGAATAATCTGGAGAGCATGATTGCTTTAAGGTCTGAAACTGAACAACATCATAGTAAAAAAACCAAAGGAATGGACTCTGGTAATTGCTTATTAAATTTTCAAGCCCCAGGGACAATAACAAGTTTAAATTGATTGCTCAATACTTTTAAAATACATGGTACTGAATGTGCAACAAAACCACACCAGCATGGCAAATAAGTAGATGTTCATGAATGACTAAGTACCTCACTATTTTACTACCTCTGGAGAGTTTAAGGAATTCAGTAAGGCTGACTCAAATGGATCCCATGAAAACACTGTGGGTCACCAAAAACTAGTGCTGGATTGCACCAAGCGCTGCCTCAGCTTGGTGTTTCAGGGGAGCAAAATATGCTCTCTCCACATGCACATTCTGGCTTTTTCAGCCCTCCTGAAGAAGCTGTCTGCTTTCTTGCTGCTGCCTCAGAGTCACAATGTGTTTGTTTTCCTGGTGCAAAGACTGATTTTCCTCATGCTCTGTTAAATTTTCATAGAACACTTAATTTCACTACGGTAAGATCCAGGAGTTCAACACCAGAAACCAACCAAATGAAAACACTTTAATATCTGGGAGATGGGAGGGAAAGTTTGGACTACAGGGTCTTGTCAGAGTGTATGGAAGGGGAAAATGAAGTGCATAAGGAAATGGAAAAAAGGCCAGAATAAAAAAAGCAACTTTAGTAGAAAAGCTGACTTGCCTATAAATCTCACTTCTCATCTTCAGGGAGCTTATGAAAATACTAAAGGGAATTAAAGATTTGAGTTTAAATGGTTTCCTGACAGACTGTTTCTGCAAAAGCTATAAGGTATTCTGAAAAAGTCATATAACTGGAGAAAGGGGGCTAAGAATACACAAGAGAGAAAGAGAAAAACAAAGTACAAAAGGGGCAATTAGAGTTCTCATTTTCACCCTGACTTTTTACAGTAATGTAATAACACTAATCAAATACAGGCTTTACATGTTAGTAGGGAAAAGACTATTTGCTCAAACCTGTGAAGTGATACATTTTTTACTTGTCTTCCAGAGAAAACACACAGTCGAAGACTCTGTCAACTAAATACAGAAAGATTCTAAGAAGCATGAACTCAGCCAACTAAACCCATCAACAAGACCAGAGCCAACCTGTCTGTGTTGTTACAGAAGCAGCAATTCTACCACTTAGTGTGCTGCTGCTGCCCAGATTGCTTGGCAAGCCACAAGGTGAAACTGCCTTCTTGCCAGCTGCTGTCTTTAAGACTGCTTTAGATTTGAGTGCAGATTTACAGCACCTAAGGTTTATAATTTAAACACAGGTTCAAGGATCACTTCAAAGGTGTCCAACCTGTGAAGTTAAGTGTACGAAAATGAAATTATAGGTCATTAAGAAATGCTCAAATGTGCCAAAATGGTCCTGAAATTGTGCTTTTTCATAGTCTTTTACTTTAGGGTGGATAATAATGTAGAAAAAGTTAATTTATGACCTAAAATTCTAAGCAGCAGTTTTGTTCTAAAAAGAATCCAAGAGACTCTAACCAATGCAGAAAATAATTTCTTGAAGACAAAATTTTCTAATTCAAAATTTTTTTGTTCTGTCATCCTCATTATATTTACCAAAAGCTTCCAAATATCACTAGCCTCTAAAATGCTGAATTTTTAACCATATGGATACACCTATGCTGCTGAGACACTTACTACTTGCAACTTAACTTAGGTTACTGTGTCAAAGGAGTTTCCTTCAAAATATGAACATTTTTGGAAAAATTGCTTTCTGTGGATATTTGAAAGTTCCTTAAAGAAACATTAAAAATAAACACAAAAATATTCATTATTTGGTTTTCTGATATCTTTCTCAAGGAGAACCTTCAGCAGGAATCCAATTATGTTTTATCAGCTATATTACACATGGAAATGTATTCCATTTAAACAATTAAGTTTTAAACTAAATGTCTAGAAAGGTCTTTCTTTTCTCTGTTGTCACACAGCAGTATACCATTTGCTTGAATTTTCCACCTATAACTTGTACTCTAATAAGACCACAGTATCTTTTCCAGTCACTGTTTTACTGAAAGTTATTGTGGTAGTGTGCCGGCCACCAGGGACATCCTGGCCTGGCCTGGCCACTCACTGCTCTGCATTCCACTTATCCCTCCCCTGTTCACCCAGGACTGGCCACATGTCACGGGCTCGTCATTTGTCTATTAGCTGGTCTCTTGCCCTGCCCACGAGGGGGAGAGGGAATAAAAGAGAGAGGCAAGAAGGGGGCAGGGGAGTCTGGCCACGTTTCCACTACACATCTTGTTTTCCGCCTCTCGCTCGACGAGGGAAGAATAAAGGACTCTGATAAACGCAACTTGTACGTCTGTCTTTGCCTGCCCGGAGCAGCCACCGCCGGCCTGGGATCGGAGCTACCGAGGAAGGGGCTGCAGGAGCTGGACTCGGTGGTCTGGAGGGGCCCGTAGAGGAAATAAGAAAGCTACAAGTTATATCACTGAACAAATCACATTTAAAATGGTACCATCTTCTCAGTGTTTTAATTCAGCTTAGTGGCTCTGGATGTAAGCTGCTTCTATCTCTTACAAGATGTTATCTGTTGCTGCCCTTATTTAATGTTCTTTCTGACTTCAAAGAGCAGTAAAATGGGACCTGCAAGCTACTGGAAGATCCCACTGGAAGCATATTCATAGGTCACTGTTCAAGTCATCCTCTACTGTGAACTTGAGAAATTATTGCCACCATCCTCTGGTAATGACTTACTGCAAACTAGTAGGCTGCAGGTTTTATTCCACTGACCCAACACAGAAGACACAGCATAGCTATTTATATAGCACATATTGTAATCATGCAAAAGGATCAGATGCTACATTGCACATTCTCAAATAACTTTATGCTTACCATCACTTCCCAGCTCTATCCTGTCTCAATTCAGATTTTCCTCTCTCAAAGCACATCAGAATCTTCAAAGGTAGCCACAACTTCCTGGCATTCATAATCTTTAAAAAAATAGTGCTGATCCATATTATAAATTGTGTGTGTGTCCTTATGTCTTGGCCACCTTTGGAAAGGGTGAAAATTATGTTTATATCTGTAGTTAAATATTAGGAAGCACATTTAATATTCCATATGGGATCCCATGAGGCATGCAACTGGAAAGAGAAAAGAGATACATCTGGCTGCAACTACTCATATTCAAATACTCTGAGTGCAACTGTTTAGAGCTTTAACTCCCTTTTTAAAAGTTTCTATGAGAAACAAACAGGAAGAGATTAAACAAAAACCACAACAAAACAACTTTACTTTCAAGGGTGTTATTTTTCACAATTTGGATTCATGTCGTTTATTGTTTAAGTACACAAAACTCCCCATTTGACATTATGATGATTTTCTTGTCTGTGGAAAATGTACATGCAGTACTGTATGAGAAGTTTTGATGACTTGCTGTGAACTGCATTACCTTCTTTACATGAAACAGGTGAAAAATAGAAGACTTTTTTTTTAAACAGCAACAGAGTAAAACAATGTAAGAAGAGGTCTGCTTCTGCTTATCACGTGCCATGCAAGAAATAACCCTTGAGAGCAAGACAGCTGTTATTAATAGTGTTAGCTTAGATTCTGGTCTAAAACATTCTATTCCTGTCATCCCTTAGGGATGAAACATGACATGGTACCTTTGCTAGCACTAAAGTAATCTGGTCAGTTATGGCCACTATTGTTATTGCTAATTTAGCCAGCTGGGGGAAAACAAATAAGAATATCAAGACAGTTCCTCGAGTTTGGAGTCCTTTTGTTAATCACACAAAATTAATGTTAGAAAAGTATGGAAGATTGGAAGTCCATGTCTTTACTAATGTGATTGTATTTAACTGGCAATTCTCTTGAATGCAGTTGAGATAGTGTCAAAACATGAGATAGCTTTGAATTGTAAATAGGTGTAATATGAATACAGTGTAATAAACTCACTGCAATTTAGTTCCATTTTTCTAAGCAAAATTGTTTATGACAATGTTTTATGCAGATTGAAAGGAAATATGAGGGGGAAGCTTTTAGAATTGTATACATTAATGAAGAAGTGGTGGTACAGTTTTTGTCTTGGCTTTTCATGTCATGAGTAGTTGTAACAATAATAATGGTCAAGTTGTTTGTGTGTTACAACACAAGAAATACTTCATTCAACCTTTACATGGGTTGTTGAAATTACAGGTTTTATTTTACTACCATGAGAAAGTAGTGTCTAAACTCTATAGTGAAATTAAAACCACCTTACCCCACTGGTGACCACTCTGGCAAATCAATTTCAGGCTTGACATAATAAGTTACACTGCGGAAAACAGAAAGCCCCATTTCCTGTGGGACAGCTCAGATTGTACTTGGCAACTGAAAAGACTCATCTCTGGTTCCTAGTGGTGTTATGTAAATACAAAGGAAATGTGCAGCATGCAGAGTGACATCACAGTATATAGGAAGAAAGGTTGATCACAACATTAAATTAAATCATGGCAAATATAAAAAACAAGCTGCTGAAACCTATAAAAATATCCTTATTACACTACATAAAACAGATGCTACTTGTACTTTTAAAAAGCAATAAAATGATCTGAAGAGAATATTACAAAGGAAAAAAGATTATAATAAATATATTAGTCTTTGTGAGTTGATTATAAGTATAAATTATTTTTCCTTTAATAATAATTTTTAATTCTTTATTAATTCTTTAATAATAATTATTTAATGATATTTATTTATTTATTTCTTTAATAATTATTTAATAATAATTATTTAATAATATTTATTTATTTAATTCTTTAATAATAGTTTTATATCTATGGTGTATAATGACTGTGGATCTGACTACAGTCCACAAATGCTGCTGATTTTGAAACTCGTGATCCATAAAAGCTTTTAAAAATAATATTCATTAAATTATGTTGCAAAAAGTCACAATATATCTAGGTGTAACAGCAGAACATGGTCTTAAAATTTTAAATTTTGTTACACCATTTCCAAACACTGCCTTAACTCAGTAATTTTAATAATGCATTTTCTTTTCTGCAGCTGTTTATTACTATAACTAACAAGATTATTCAGAAGGCTCAACTCCGAAAGGGGGTGGGGGAGGACAGATTTTATTGATATTCTTTAATGCCTGTCATTTGTGTTTAGTACTGTGACACAAAAAAGTCACCTTCTTGCCACTGACTACAGCCTTGGCCATTTTCAAATTAACTGCATTACTTTGTCACAGCCACAAGATCATACCTGTTAAAGCCTAGGCCACAGAACAAAGGTCTCTTCTTTTCCAGATAAAACAGATTATTTTAAAAGCATTCAAATGTTTTACTGAAATTACTGGTTTATAATATATAATTTTAAAATTCTGTTACCATCATAAAATCTTGTGAACTGTTGGTACTGTTGTACTGGAGATAAAGCACACTCCTCTCTGTGCTCTTATCCATGACTTTCATGATAATATATGGTTAGTAAAGCTGCTGTGGGCTACATTCAAATATCCTGAATGTAGAAAGCAGCTTGTAGAGTGAGTTTGTACACACAAATTTAACACGCCATGTGAGTACATATTTTTGTACAATCAGCGTTTGATAATAAACCCACCACATCCTTTGGTTTGTTTTGTATTCTTACTGCTAAGGATAGGTTCTACCAAATAATTCAAAGCCTGCAGATTACTCATGAAATTGCTACTGAGAATATTTGCATATTATGTTAATTTAATTTCATGCTGCTATTTATTTAATTAAGTGGGATCATATTAATTATCACTTTCACAAATCAACTAGACATGTTGGAATTGATTGCAATTAATATAAACTCCAAACTCTCACTTTGGACATTCTCATAAGCCTGTGAAGCAGTTCTCAGTAAGAGTATTTAATGATATCATTTGAAGTACCAAAACTTTCTCTTAAATGAAATCCAAGTGCTTGAAAGGCCTTTAGAAATAAATGCTAATGTTGAAAAAGCAGAAATAATAAAATCAACTGCCAAGTTTAAAAATGAGCATAAACTTAAGAGATGATTGTCATAATTATATCTTACAGGTAGCTTTAGAATAAACAAAAAACCATATATTTTGAGCTTCGCCTTTTCTTAAGTCAGTCATGTGGTAAGTTCAATAGGAAATATATTTGACACTTTCCATATCTATTTCCAGGTCATTGCTGGATCAAATACTGTAACTACTGATCAACACTCTCAGTGGCAACATGAGGGAAATTATAATACAATTTTTTCACATGAAAGTTCTGACTGTTGTTTGCAAAAGTTAGTGTTTTCTTAACATAACAGGTCTCAGTGAGGAGCACTTAAGCTTGGATGCCAAAGGTGTAGGCTGGTGACACAGAACAAGGTTCTCTAAGTAGGCCAGATCCAAGAAAACATGTACTCCACAAGACGCAGTCTGGGAGAACCATTCAGTTCTCACACATGGTGAACGTAGAAATGACAAAGTATCTCAGAGAGTGAGAGGGAGTTATGAAATGGAAGGGATGCTCCACCACTTATCAGTGACTGCCTTGTAAGAGAAACAGCTGACAACATCTCCTGTATTTTCACTTTTTGTAAGACTCACTGGGTAACTTGCTTTCTCTAAATCATACTATCTCTGTACACTTGTTTAATGAAGGTAAATGCCCTAAATAGATATGTCCCTCGAATGGCAGCAAATCTGGAATGGCAAAACTTGATCATAACCATCTCTGTGATTTTCCTTAATTAGCAAAGTTTGTTAGCTTTTCTACCCTGTGTTCTGGCTTCTTTTGTCTTATTTCTTAACTACAGAAGTCACCTCGTGGGTAGTTCAAAATATGAAGGTGCATAATACAGAGGTGTGGCTTCCATTGGGTGATCAAGTAATCAATTAAATGAGAATTTGCAAGGCTGATCACTGTGCAACTTCAGGTTGTGCTATGTAATCAAATATTTTTATTTAGAAACAAAACCTTCCAAAACATCAAACCTATGGACTTTTCCATGTCCTACACAGTTTGTGAAGTTGATGTGTCTCATATTATGTGTCTTTCCCCTTTTAAAATCCCTGAAGTTCCTCTGACTGTAAAAGTGCTTAAGACACACTCATGTCTTATTTAAACGACATGGCATATATACTGGAAGCACTGTAAGGAGCTCACATAATTGTCATTTCTGACAATTATATGTAGACTTTTAAATACAACAAAATAATGTGAGTCTAAATATGGCTAAAAGAAGGTACAAAAATGAAAAAAGGGATCAGACATCTCTTGCCATAATACAGAGTTCCCCTCTTAAAAAAACCCATATAGTTTTTCTGTTGTGCCTTTTGGTATATACGGACACATCTTTTAATATTTATTCACAAAGACTATTTCACTGATTCTTCTCAAGTTGACAATTTTTCTGCAGTACATTTCTAGTATCAGACTTTCAATAGTATTGTTTCAAATTCAATGATAATCCACTGCCACCAAGACTTTATTTTTTAAAATACAACAGAAAGTCCAACACTTTGTTGACCTAAAACCTCATTAATCTCTCCTGTTTATTTTGGTATCTCTTGGAAGAGAACTGTTCATTACCATGCAGATAGAGATAACCTTTGTTACCAGGCTAATTGTCATATAGGACTTTGCATTTGAAATCCACTTGCTGAAACAATTGTCCAAGCCTAAATTATAGGGAAACTAAAATCAGGACTTCAAATGCAAACTGGTTGAAATAGTGATTATTAAATAGCTCTGACCTTTCTGTAATGTCAAAGAGGAGATATTCAAACATTCTATAATACCACAAAGAGGGGAGAAAATTACAGGTCTCCACCATCATGGAGATTTTAGCTGACAGGCTAGATTCTGGTTGTTTCATGTGGAGTAATACATAAAAGGATTTGTAGTGATTTTGATAAGGCTTGATGTAGATAGACAACAGTGAACAGCGGTCAGGGACTTTAGCAAAACATAAGCAAATACACAACATTTTGATAACAGGCATACTCAGTAAGAGTGGAAAATGTCAATAACATATCAAGGAAAAATTTGTGCAATGGTGAAATAGCCTAAACACTGCTGAAACTTGTTAAAAAATGAAGAAGTTACACAGAGGTAATTCAATTGCTTTACAATCTGTGGGAGGGGTTTGCAGTACAGGTTAGGACAGCGTTCTCAACTTGCAGTGGTGTATAGTATAAGAATATCTTTCCTTATTGGAGGAGATGTAGGAATGCAATTAACTGAGACAGAGTAAATGTCATACTCCAGTTTCAATGCCAAAGCTGGATAAAAAGCTGCTGCTTTCTTAAGAAAGTGCACTGTATATGCTGATAAACATAATTTGTGGAGTCTTAAGTATCATCAGCTTCAGTCATCACTGCTCTTCTGTTGTTTCCAAGGGAGAAAACATCCCTTTAAATGGTTGTTGCCCTGGAAGGGCTGTGTCTTAGACTCCTGCAGGAGGATCTCTTAGAGGCTCTGTTTTTCAGTATACTTTTTTCTGACATTCTGCTAGACAGCCCAGAAAACCATATATGTTTCCACTTATCCTCTGCTTTTCAGGCTGGGAAACCACAACTGAACACTTTGACCATTGGCTCCAAAGTCTGCAAAATAAAGAATCCAATAAAGAACAAAGCAACCCACTGCCAAAGCAAATTTATATTTGCAATGGGAAAAAAAAAAAATCTCATTAATGATCTGTGAATCGCAAATCAATTTAACATGTTATTGACCTTCACCAGAGAACTTCAAAGAAGCAGAATCATGCATTCAAAAATAGTTTATAAGTATGAAACAAAGAAAACATGCTAAATCTCTATCAAATACAAGCAAAAATGCAGAATGGCTGTTTCATTAGAAGATAGGCTATAAATAGGAAAAATGACTGTATGGGGAACAGTCCACTTATTTGTGTGGTGTGGCCTTTCCTGAGGTTTGGCAGATTTGTTAACCATCTCTATTAATAAAATAGCTCTTTCCTATGATATGTAAAAGTGTTTTCTTACCTAAAACCCCCCTCTATTACACTCAAACCTCTTCTATGTCCCATAATACACTAACCTGTAATATTTCAAAGCTAGGATGTGTGGCAGTGACCCAGCCCGCCTTCTCTAGAGAACTGAACAACATCCATTGGGTCGACTTTCCCCCTCAGGACAGTGAGCCTGAGGAGGTGGAGGAAGGCGTGGCTCGGGAGATTCCCGGGCTTTAGGCTGTCAATCTTTTGTCATGTCTCCGCCCTTCTTCCCTCAGCGTTGTTTTAATATTCACATTGTTCCAGAGACTTCGGCTGTTCTGTTATCCCCATTGGTTTATTTAAACTTGTTCCTCCCCTGTTTGAATGTTATCAGGTACCTGTCATCCCTTGTCATCCCCTGATTTGTCAGTCCCTGTTCTCCTCCCTCTCACTTCCCCCTTAGAAATCCATGTAGCCGTTCCTCGGGGCTTCTTAGCAGCCCTACATCTGGGACCTTTGTTCGCCCGAGTTGCAACAATAAAACCATCTGGGTGCTGCTGCCAGGAGTACCTCCACTTCTTTACTCTTGCCTCGCCACTTTGTTAACGGCTGCTGCTGCTCACTGAGCCTCGGAGCTGACGGCTCCCGAGGGGAGGTCGGACAGAGGCTTGCACAGCCTGCAGGCTTCTGACACAAGCCGAGCACATTTGTCGCCCGCAGGCTACCGGGCAAGTCAGCGGTCCCCGACAAGGATGCACCATCCAGTTTTGTGCTTTGCTCTTTTGAATTGAAGAATTTATGCAAGGCTAGGATATTTATCTGCTTCTTGCATTCTAATCTGTCTGCCCTCTATGATGAAATTATGTCTTTGGGAGTTTCCCAATAACAATGAGATCATGAATGTACAATTGTTGGATTACAGCAAAAAAAAATTTGAACATTTTCAAGATGACTACTACTGTCTTCTATAGCTAATCTTGAGAAGCCTGATATTTGGAATGATAAACCAGGACCTATTAAAGCTTAAAGATACCATTTAAAATTGAATTATTCCATAAAATATTCCTGAAGTATCTTTAAAATACTTGCTTCATCACAAAGACTCATATCGAAGCATTCTCTGTGCAATTTTCCCACCTAAAAATGTAGATATTAGTTCTCCCTCAAAATGTTTCTTTTTGCTTTTAGAACCAATATTGGTGCGGATTGTTTTTTAGCAGTATTATTAAAAATTCTGGGAAGGTATGTATACATACTGGTTGTGTCATTTCCCTGATCTCACTCTTTTCCCTGAGGTAAGGATAACTGACAATGACATTTTGCCTATGGTCATACAAGTCATATACTAAAATAAAATATGACTATATGCCCTCTGCCCTCTACTGGGTAGCATCACAAAGGTGCTTCTACATGGTACAACCAAATTCAGAAGTTGCCAAAAAGACATCTTTCAACTGGCAAGTCAGCTTCCCTTTCCAGCACATGTGGGAAAATAATTTTCTTTTTGCTCCACAGTCCTTGTTCTGGATAGATTTTCTTATCTTATCTTATACCTGTCCACAGTGAACCCACAATTTTATTATTAATGCAGTTCAGTCGAAGATTATGACTGCATTTCAGAAGCAAAAGGAAAAAACCGCGTGACACAACCACAATGATTCAAGTGCCACGTAAATGTTACAACTTGTACCTCAAAGAGCATGAGGCCAATAAAAAAAAAATAAAGCTGACTTCATTGATAACTAAAAGGTGACAATTCAACCTATGTAATAGGGATCATAGTCTCATGACAACACCTATGGGGAGCATGAAGAATGTATCTGAAATATCACATATGACCAGTGTTTTCCTGAGAAACATTATTTATGTGCAATAAGAACTTGAGACAGGGAAAGAAAAAAAATCAGAGAATTTAAGGCGTAAATCAGAGAAGCAACAATATCCTGATGGAATAGAAAAGTCAAGATTTTTCTCCAAAAATATAGGTAAGAAAATGGCAAGAACAATAAATCAAGGGAAAAAAAATCTAAAGATTGGCAAACTGATTTGAATGGAAACTAGTGGAGCTGACAAAGTGCCTTACCATGACTGCATCATTCAAAGCTTACATTTCATTATTTTAGTGTCATGTAAAGAAGAAAAAATGAGGATATTTAGAACTCTCTTATCTAAAGAAACTAGATTCAGAGACATACTGCCAGTCTTAAAGTACAAACTACATTTGGGGTACTAAGCTCTAGGGAGCAAATTAAGTATATACACAAAGGTAGAAATAGTGCAGAACAGATGAATGCATAGGTCAATATTGGGTGCCAGAAAGCCCTGTACCATACTGTTCCTGGAGCCTTTGAAGGATGATTAAAAGCAGAGAAGGGAAGATGGAGAGACTATGGGATAGCTGGTGGTGGAAAGGGAGGGATTCATATCTCTGAAACTACTGTGGTACAGCTGGGTTGGCACATGGATACCATTCTTTTGTATGTGTGGTGCTTTTTTTTTTTTTTTTTTTTTAAATTCATAAACCTAGCCACACACTGAAGTCTCAAATCTACAGGAACGAGCACACCAGTGAAAGCTTAGTTGTCTGATCTGTGGAAATAGAAGGTAATTATGTTTCAGTCAAAACACTTCTTTCTCTTTTTAAATCTTCCCTGCTTTTATTCTTTCTTCTGTCTATACTTTCAGGAAAAGTCAGGTTGCATTTTGATTTAGTACAAGGCTGTTTTAATTGTTCAGTACTGTCAAACTTACTGCTAGCATTGAGTACCGCTTCCTCCCTTCCCCCTTCCCTCTGAACGCCAACCTTCATCCTATTTTGTTACTTTTACAATGAGTTCATTGGACTGTAAAGCCACTTGGGGCCTCTCCAGGGGTGGTCTTCAGCACAAGCTACTGTACCACTAAAAATCAAATTGCCCCTTGTGTAATAAGTTTATAATGCCCAAACACTCTGAAACTGAATTATTACAGCACTTAAATGTGTAAGAGTGAATTACCAAAAAACAAGGGTATGGATCTAATATCAACACCCAATTCAGATGATCAAGAGGAAGGTTCCTTATTGTGATGGCCGGGCTGCTGCGTGGAATAATTTCCAAAGCCGCAGAGCGAAATCACAAAGCATTACAAGGTATATATCTACAAAGGATTCAATACAAATGCATATTCATAACATTGACACCTCCCACTCCCCACTTCGTATGGTAATTTGCTGAATAACTATTACGCGTGCGTGATTAGTTCGTTAAAATGAGGTGGGGTCGTATTTTTGAGTGGGGGGTCGCCAAAAAAGGAACAAGTACTCTTCTTCCTCTCTCTGACCTTCTTCGCCCTGTGGTTCAACACAGTGAATTCGACCTTAGTGACCTTTTAATTACACCCTCTATTCTTTTAAATGAAGTCCTAGTTGAAAAGATTTGTACGTGTCTAAACTTCTTCAGATCTCCCTAAGCAAAAAGCTCAGCTGAACAAATATACCTTCACCAAGTAATTAATCCCTTAATTTCTAGGGCCTGTTCCAGGCCTAACTCTCTCTTAATAAGTAACCTATTTAATTGACTACAGCTGGATTCACTAGTTTTAACAAGAGTAACTCTTTAACTAAAATTCTGTGTTTCAAGAGGAATACAATAAAAATTTGTGATAGAATTGCACATTTTTCAGTTAATTAATTTCAGATTTAACATAAACTGGGAGAGCAAAAATGAGAAAACACCATTTTGAGTGCATGGTATAGGGCTTTGTTGAAATGCTGTAGGAAGACTAGAAACAATAGAAGTACCATTTTTAAAAGCAGGTGTGTAGCAGGGCCAGACTTTTTTGCCATTGTTAAAAGCTGTCACAAATACAGGAAAATATTTCTGTAAACAGTGGAAATAAAGCAGTCAAATCAAGGTTTGAATGTAAATCTGAGTTTAGACAGATGCTGCCAAGTGAAGACCATTGTCTACACTAGGTCTTACCAGTTTGTGAGTTGTTAATCTTCTGCAAACTTTACAACTTGTTGGTCAGGAATATTACAGTGCTCAATCATTTATTTTGTAAGCTCTCTCTCCAAGAGTCTTCAGGATTCAGTTTCAGGATAAATTGAATCAAAGCCATGTGCAAACAGCAGAAATAATAAAAAATAAAAATCAATACATCAGAATTGTTTTATCTTTCTGCATGTAAACCTTTGATTGGTCTCTTAGCTATGACAACTTAGTTCTTTCTTACTCGGCCTTCAGAGGAGATTACCAAGCACTTTTAAAGGTCTAAGTGAAAAGTCATTACTATTAGTTAGAAATTACAAGAAGAAAGTGTAAGTGCATTAAATATTAAATATTTTAAAAAATATGTTTATTATTTCCTAGATATTCAATAGATAGATGTTAATTTTAATACACAAATTTCACTAACATAATAATTCAATTAAGAGCTTAGTAAACTAATAATAACAACACTAAAAGGAATGACCTTTTCAAGGATGGCATCTCAAGGCAAATGTGTGAGCTTTTATAAAAAGCATATAATGTTATGCTTCAGTAGAATGGCAGTCAAATCATCTCTAGATTAGTTCCAATAATGACTGCTTTCCATTGCAAACCTCTCTTCCATTATTTTTTCTGAGTTTTTGCATAAGTCATTCAAGACATGAGCACCAACTGTCATATTAGGCCTCTCAATCCTGTTTTTAAGCAATATTGAGTGTAGGGTTCATTTCACACAGGTTAGATCTCTAAAAATCAGTTAGTATTGCAACCCCCTTCTATGGATAGAGGCAGAAGACAGGCATTTCCCAAGACAGTTGTGTCATTTGTAGGTAGGTGTCTATGATTGGTGATTTCAAGTCATCCCCTCAAAGTGACTGCAGTCCATAATCATAGATCTTCTGCACTTATATGATATCTGAACAAGACCTAGGGAAAAAAACAGAAGGTATTCAAGCCTAGAAATGAAAGAATCATAGCACTCAAAACTTTGATTTCCATTTCACAGATAACTTCCCTTGCTTACAGAGTGAGCCTGCAGACCTGCCTGAGGCTAGATATTCAACATGAAGTGAATTGGCTTTTCTGCTTCTTGGACTTGAAGAAAAATGTCCAGAGTAACACAGCTACTGCATGCATATGAAAAGCTATTGGATGACAACAGCATCTCCAGTATCCTATCAGTCTCATAGTTGGCATCAATCTGATTTATCAAGTTTTATATAGCAGTAGTCAATTCCCAAGCACTTAAGACTGCTTAGACCTAGAATTGATAAATCTCTTAGGTCGGCTTCATTCAACTACATGTACAGCAGGAAAAAGAAACTAAGCCTCATATATTCAAAAATAGCAACCTAACTACCAAACTATTCTCAGCTGAGGCTGTCTTTATCTCTGTGTTGGTGCTGTTCCACTTTGTGGACACAGATTAATGGACAGAGGGAACAGAGTAAACAAGACGGTCATGATTTTCAAGTATGATCTACTGAAAACTCCATCCAATTTCCAGTCTGCTTTTTCTTTGAGGAGACATCTGGATTAAAGCCTAAGGCACATTAAGATAATCTATCACGTAACACAATAAAAGAGATGCATTTGTATCAATGCACGAGAAAAAACCATGTTTCTCCCTTATGTTCATGACTTTTGGTCATCTTTTACCTATTTCTGATACATTCAGAAATGGATTACTTCCTTCCTTTTTTGGGGATACATATTGACATCAAACCTTCAGTTTTCCTTTCCAAGCAATGATTCTGTCTTAGAGTAAAAAAAGAGAAATGTGAAATACTACCTGAGAGTCCCAATCCTCAGACACTGATCTGAAGATAAACTTAACTGAAGATATCTGAAGTAGTCTTAAGCAACAAATCATAGGAAGGTTTGGGTTGGAAAGGTCCTTAATGTTCACCTAGTTCTACCGCTACTGCCCATGGCCAGGGACACCTTCCACTAGACCAGTTTGCTTAAAACCCCACCCAACTTGGCCTGGAAGGTTTCCAGGGATGGTGTATCCACAACTTTTCCAACCTGCTGTAATGCAGTCCCGGGAGGCGGCTGAGTGGTGGATGGAAGCTTCTGCTTTCACCAGGAGTGTCTTGGAAGTTCCGAAAGACAGCTCTGGTCAGTACAACCAGGTACTGTGCAGACAGCCTTGTTCCTTACCCCAGCTGGCGTCCCCCCCGGCTAGATGGCTCGAGCGTTACCAGGGTTAACAGAGGGCTCAGTCGCATGGAGTTCCAGAAGCACTTTATTCCTGAAGGGGTCCAGCGGCGAAAGAGGCTGAATGGCCTTGGGACACCCTTGTTATAGAGTCTGGCCAGGGGGCAAGGGGCACAGGGGAGGAGAGGGAGGTAGGGGGATACAGAAGGAGCAAGGGATAGGGTCAGGAGACAGGTTACAGTTAATCAATATAGGAGAATTAACATATCCAGGTAAGGCAACTCAGGGAGAAACCATTTTGCTTTCCAAGGGATGGTTTCATACAGTGGAGTTATCCCACCAATATCCCGGGATGGGCTCAGGTACCCCAACACTGCTGCAGTGCCTCACCACCCTCAGAGTAAAGAATATCTTCCTAATATCTAACCTAAACCTACTCTCTTTCAGTTTGAAGACATTTCTCCCCTGTCCTGTCACTATATACACCTGCAAAAAGTTCCTTTTAATCCTTCTAGCAGGTCACCCTTAGGTACCAAAAGGCCACATAAGGTCACCAGGCTGAACAGCCCCAGTTCTCTCTCAATCTGTCTTCATAGGAAAGGAACTCTATTCCTCTAACGATCTTTGTGACCCTCTGTAACACCCCAAAACATTTAAACACAAGGGATGTACTGAGGTTCCTTTACTCTGCATTAAGCGCATGGGAGAAATACTGACTAGATATTCTCAAGAGGTCAAAATTACACAAAAATTTACTGACAAAATGTAGAAAATCAAGGAACTTCGTCAAAGGATTTAATATAGCACCCAATTAACACAAAACACTTATTCTAGCATTAACTTAACCCATTTAACTTAGCATATTTTAAACCCATTTGATGTTAAATTACCTAGAATGTTCCATGCAAAAATAATTAGAAGAAGAAGAAAAGAGAGAAAATATATAGAAAAACACACATATAGCTATCAGCTCCTGGGTTCCAACGTGGATAAACTCCAAGAGGGTATGCTCCCCTTGTGGTCAGCCTTTTAAGCCCTTGGGTCTCCATGGAACCTCCTCCCAGGTGGGACTTTCAGTCACTTGACCACTCAGGAGCTGGGTTAAGCAAGACTGGAGCAGCCTCCAGTGTGCCATGATTGACAGACACTGTGGGGCTGGGATGGTTTGGCTCTGGGCTGAGGGGTGTGGTGTGGGAACAAGGCAGTGTCTTGCCACAAGGCACGACCTGGTCCCCTTCCACACACATGGACATCCCAAAATGTCTTCAGACATCAGTCTTTTCCGATCTCTGGCACCCTCCTCTGGACTCGCTCTGTGCACAAAAATTCACGTCATTAGAACAAAAATTCATGTCACCTCCTAAAAGGAGACAGAGGTGTCCTTTAACTTTAAGCATAAACCAAGGGAGAGGTTATGGGGCATTTCCCCATGGGCTCTCTTGAATTATTGGAGGATGCAGCCTCCTTTTTATCCTAATTTCCGAGCCTCATCACCACCTCCCTTTCCACATTAGCTAATGTACTGGGAAGGTACAGACTTCTCAATTCACCTACTCTATGTCTCCCTTAATATGCATCTCTCATATGTATAACATAGCTCTATAAAGTCTTTGTTCTTCCTCTCAAAGTTCAGGAATGTAGCATGACATTGGCCTAGAAGCAGTCCCTGTCAATTAGTAACATTTTCTGAAAATGATAGTTTCTTCTTTTACTTCCTTATCCACAAGTCCCTGGACCTATCTACTAGCAGATATACATCATCTGTTTATAAAGTCATATTCATCTTATTCCTTTCAGCTCCAATAGGTCCATGTCCTTCCTGTGCTGAGGAACCCAGAGCTGGATACATCACTGCATGAGGTGGCATGTCAAGGCAGAGGACACAATCATCTGCCACAGACCTGCTGACTGTGCTTCTTTTGGTGCAGGGGCAATATTCTAGGCAATAAGAGCTCTCCAGCTCTAAATAATCTGACCCTAGAAAAACACCCATATAAGGAACACTCACAGTAACTAACTGCATTCTTCTGGAATTATGTAGTCCAACCAGATGGGAAAAGACAAATCCCATACTGCAGCAACAGATCAGTTGCTCCTTAATGCCAGGACACATAATCAGGACAACAGAGGGACTCTGTCCCTACACAACAACTCTGCATTCTTTATTTTTGCCCCTGCCCTAACACTTCAAGGATCTATGGCCATAGCACACAGAATAAGTTCATGAAATGCTTTCATGACATGTGCACATGGCTTCATTCACAAAATAGGAGGTCTCCAGGTTATTTTAATAATTCCCAAATTTTCTGTAGTTGACTTTTGTATTTTTGCCTGTTTTCTATGTATCGAAACTATTTCCTTTGAACGCCACGTATGCCATCCAAAAGTAAAACCCACAGAATATCCCCAAACGTCTTGGATCTGTATCATTCTGTGTGTAATTGGGTGGATGATAAAGGTGGACTGAATTAAGAAGGTGCATTTCACTTTTGCTCAGTCTACAAAAAGTTCACAGAATGTCTCTTTTACTTAAAAGCAAATGACAAAAATTCTGTTTACTAACATTTCTAAAAATGGTGTATAAGTGTTATGCAAATTATATTGATCTAGTAATAATAAATAATTGTAATACACATATTTATGTAGGAAGAAGGTGAGTCCTTCAATTGTTTACTGATTTGTGTTCCGTGTGCCTCAGTTACCGGTGCTGTAAAGTCATTTTGCATTTCATGTAAGGTGCTGAATGTCATGGAACAAAATCTGTGCATTTATTTGTGACAGAGGGGTTTATAGAAATCTTTTCTGTGGCAAACTTCCAACTCAGAAAGGACTCCCAGCCACTGAACTTGTTCAGTGGAAACAAAATTCTGCTGGCACATGACACACATCTTCTTTCATGCATTTCTGTGTTTGTTCTCCGGAGTGCTGCCAGAATAGACAAGTTAATATAGCTAGCACAATTGTAAACTAGGAATCATGGAGGAGAGATTTAAACCTCCAGGGAAGAAAAACACTTGAAGTAATTTAAGCATGGAGTGTAGCCATACTCCTGTCTTCCCATTGCCGTGATGTTGTATGGCTATCTCAGGAAGCACGGGAGCGAAATTACACTAAAGGGATGCTTGCACTCTTATCCAATACTCCCTGCAGACTCTCAGCACTTGCCAGCTGAACAGCATCTTTCAAGGCACTCAGATGGCAAGGAAACCTTTCCTCAATCAGCTTTTTCAGTGTCATCATGGTGCCTGTGAAGTGACCTTGACTACAAATTTACCTTTTTTTCAGTCTAAATGAAGTGCCTTTTGATCATAATGTACCTTTTTGTGCTTAGGAAAAAAATGTATCAGTGGTTCCTACATGCAGTATTGTAAACTGCAGATTACATCCATGTACTTACTTCAGTGGCATTTTCACCCCTAGAATTCATATGCTCAACCTCTCTTTGACAAGCAGCATTTGGCAGATGGCTTGAACATGTGTATCTAGTTTTAATTTTCAGCTTACAGAACACAAAGTCATTATCTCTTGTTTTACTGAAATAATCTACAGAATATGAAAAGACTGCAGTAAGCCTTGTATATCAAGGTAAACACTTTAAATTTTCAAGAATTACTAGCTTAAATAATTTCTCATAGAGGACTTTTTTCTCAGTTCACTGAAAGTGCTCTGTCTCAATTTAATATTTTATTGCTATGGTCTTAAGTTGTTTTCCAGATGTAGCATGTTAGGATGTCAATTTTTCCAAACATGCAATGTTTTCCCTATAAAGGGACATTTGACCATTCCAAACATGACATAACAATGCTAATGCTGTAATGAGATGTGTCTTTCTGTGCATCTTTCTCAATCTCTCACAATCAACTTGGCGCATACTATATCTGACACAATTCCAATTTGTTCATGTCAGTAAGCAGCATGATCAAGGGCAAATCTCCAGTTCTGTATCTTCTAGAATTCTCACACTAGGATTTGAATCTCTGCAAGTGATCCTAACCTTTTTGGTCCACGATGTAGTTTGGTCCTAAAAGAGATTTTAATTTATCTCCTCAGTCATATTTTCTCCATCTTAGATATTGTCTTTCATCTTGGATGTAATAAAAAGTCAGAAGCCACAAGAGAGGATTATATTCACATTGTCACCTGTGTTGGCATTTGTAAACCTCAGTCTCACACTGTTTAATGTTAAAATGTCCAATGTAACCCTATACGACTTTTCAGTCTTGGCACAGATTCTGTGATATATCTGAATTACAAACGTTACCTGTGAGCACAAACTTGTTACCGGTGGTTGACAGCTACATGGATAAAGTGAGAACAAAAAGGTATCAGTGGTGCTATGTTTGTCTTAAAACAGATGCATTGCACCTAACATTTGTATTTTTCTTAAACTGAGCTGCCAGAGGTATTTATAGACCTAAAATAGGAGGTGGGATTCATCTCCTCTAACTTCAGAGATGTCATTTTTTTTCTGCATTAAAAGTCTAGATCTCTAGATTAATAATCTAGGTACTATCTACACTCAATGGAGAAAAATTGGTATATCTGTAATATAATTTATCTTAAATTATTGAAATAGGTAAGATAAATCATACTTTAGAAAGGTTTGTTTCTTTCCATTTCCTTTTGGAGAATCTAAACAAACCATTCAAATGTAGATGTCTAAAGTGAAGGGAAATTATTCCATCCATATGGCATCTCATTAAAAAGATTTTTAAAACTTTATTTCCTTACATTTCTAGCTAACGTAATTGTTTAATATTGGAAAGATAAACAGCTTAGGGGAAAAACATAGGGGAAAAACTGACCCCTTCTTTCAACTTCTACTTTATAGTTCAAAGTGCTAAACCCAGGGATTTGTACAATTGATACCTTTCTCACTAGTCAGCAGTTTGCTATTGCAAAAATTCCTGTGTATCATCCATAGTACCTGTAAATTAAAGGAGAAATCCTGAGCTTAATGCCCAAAGCAGAGTTGATATTCTCATAGTTATACTATCATAGAATGTTTTGGGTTGGAAAGAATCCTACAGATAATGTAGTTCCAACCCTGCTGCTATGGGCTAGGACATCTCATACTAGATCAGGTTACTCAAAATCCCATCCAACCTGGCCTAAAACACTTTCAGGGATGGTGCACTCAACACTTCTCTGGGCAGAGTCCATACCAGTGTTTCAAAACCAGTGCTTCACCACCCTCACATAAAGAATTTCCTCCTAATATCCAATCTAAACCTACTCTCTTTCAGTTTCATAAGATTTCCCCCTTGTTCTATAATGATATGATCTTATAAAAAAACCCTTCTCTGGCTTTCATGTAGACTCCCTTCAGATACTGGAAGTCTGCTATAAAGTCACCCTGGAGTCTTGTCTTCTCCAGCCTGAACAATATTCTCCCAATATTGAATCCCAATATTCTCAGTCTTTCCTCATAGGAAAGGAGTTCCATAGCTCTGATAATTTTTTTGTCCCTCGTCTGGATTAATTCCAACAGGTCAATGTCCTCCCAGTGTCGCTGACCGCTAGACTGCC
>VZTJ01005697.1:0-27642 GCA_013397795.1 Orthonyx spaldingii | reverse complement strand
GAAGGGCAAAGGCCCAGCCTTACCAGAGAGAGAAGCGCAGGACTTGCTTCTCTGGCAGCAACAGGACAGGAAAAAAAAAGGTTTTTTCTCAGGTGTATCTCTCTTAAATATGGTTTTTTCCCTGGAGGCGGAACAACTATTAATTGGATTATACACCCATCAATACTCAAAACTAGCTGGTCACTGGCTCTGTTTCCCAGGAAGTAAGGTGCACTGCTTCCTGCACCATAGGTCACTTGCAAGACTGACCCTTCCTGGGTAAACCCACGACAATTTACATATTGTGCCCTTAAATAATTACTAGAAATGCTTATAAATAACATCCTTAGAAGTAACTGATTATTCGTTTTATTTCAAAGAATCTCAGGGGGGAAAAAAGAGGAAGAGGTAATGAGAAAAGAGATAGAAAATAATAGAAAAAAGAAGTATATTAATCTTGTCTACTCTGAGGGAAAGTATTCAGTCTCTAAGCCATAGAAATCATTAAATGCATATTTTTAAAGCTCAGCATTTTCCTCAATGAACACACCAGAAAAGCTTTAACTGGAAATTGGAAGGGGCAGAAGGCAAAGGTAATTCCTTTCAACTCGCTTTCCCACAAATGTTAAGAGAGCTTTTTTTAACCTTTTTATTTCCCACCACCAGATAATCTGTGGCCTTTTACTATCAAAGTACAAACATGTCTGTACCATTCTAATATGAAAAAGCAATAGTTCTTTTTGTATATCAAACTGTGTACCTGAGGAAGGCACTGGGTAAGCATGGCACTGAAAACTTTGACAGTTTTCAGTCATGGATATGTCTCATCTCATAGATATCAGTATGACAAAATAAATTATTATTATTTTATAATCCTAATATATAAGCCCTGTACTTATTTCTCTTACATTAGTAATATAATATTGATGAAGTTCTTGCCGTGGAGTAAGACCCATGGTGTTGTGTATCTCACGCAACAGAAAACAAAACTGCTGCTTCAATGTGCTTAGAATTTAAATGTAACACAAAGAATGACTGGCAGATGAAAATAGGTTTGCTAATAATATTAGTCAACTTGATTAGGAAAGGCTCTCAAAATATCTTCTGGCTCTCCCAATAGAAAAGTACAATGTCTCTCTTTCCTGGCAAGATTAACATTGAATTCACAAGATGGTCTGAGAGAGAGTATTTGGGACCAAATATTGTATTCTTTTCAACTGCATGCAAAAAAGTTAATTAAATCACACAAGGTTCACTCTGATATAACTGAGAAAAAATGACTCAGATATTTTACATTATCACGTTTCATTTGTATTCATTCAGGTAGAAAGAAGAAAACATAAAACATTTTTCTTAGCTTTGCACCTAACACATTCATTTACACAGAAATTGAGAACTTGTTAAAATTATAGAGCTATAAATGACAAGATTTGTTGAAATCACAGAATCATATAATATGCTGAGCTGCAAGGGATGCACTAGGTTCAGCAAAGTCCAACTCTTGGTCCTGCACAGGATAGCCCCAAGAATCATACCAGGTGCATAAGAGCATTATCCAAACACTTCTTGAACTCTGTCAGGCTTGGTGCTGTGACCACTTCCCTGGGGAGCCCAATGCCTAGCCACTATCTGGGTGAAAAACCTTGCCCTAATATCTAATCTAGGCCTCCCCTGATGTAGCTTCATGCTATTCCATTGAGTCTTGTCACTGGTCATCAGAGAGAAAGACTGGTTAACTGAAAGTGAAGAAAATCATATAATTATAGAATGGTTTGGGTTGGAAGGGACCACAAAGACCATATAATTTCAACCCCACTGATTTGTACAGGGAGACCTTTCAGCAGACCAGGTTGCTGAGAGCTCCATCCAGCCTGGCCTTGAACACTTCCAGTGATGGGGCATCTACAACTTCTCTGGGCAACCTGTTCCGGTGCCTCATCACCTCCACACTAAAGAATTTCTTCCTAATTATCTAATCACAGTTTGAAGCCATTCCTCTTTGTACTCTCACTACACACTCTTGTAAAAAGTCCCTTCCCAGCTTTCTTGTAGGCTCCTTTCACATACTGGAAGGTTGCAATTAGGTTACCCTGAAGCGTTCTCTTTTCCAAGCTAACCAATCCCAATTCTGTCAGTGTTTACTCATAGAAGAGGTGCCCATCCCTCTGATCAACTTGGTGGCCTCCTCTGGACTCGCTCCAAGAGATCTGTGTCCTTGCTAAATCACATGAGATTCCCATTGACCCACTTCTCGAGCTTGTCCAGGTCCCTCTGGATGGCATTCCATCCTTCAGGTGTGGCAACTGCACCACTCAGCCTGGTGTCATCTGCAAACTTGCTAAAGCTGCACTCAATCCCTTGATTTATTTCATTAATAAGATATGAAATTACACTGGTCCCAATATGGACCCCTTAAGGACAGCACTTGTCACTGACATCCATTGGAACTCTGAGCCATTGACCACTACCCTCTGGGTGTGACCATCCAACCACTTTCAGATCCATCTAACAGTCCAATCATAAAATCCATCTCTCTCCAATTTAGAAAGAAGGATGTTGTAGGGGAACCATGTCATGTTTATGGAAGCTCAGATAAATGAAATCTGTAGCCTCCCCTTGACCTCCAGTGATATAGTCACCCTATCATAGAAGGCCACTGGGTTGGTCAGGCAGGACTTACCCTCAGGGAAGTGAAAGAAAAAAGAATTTATAGTATCCAAACCTTAAAGAGACCTTAGGTATTTCCACTAAGCTATTCAAATTATTTAATTTACTGAATGTAAGAGGAAAGGCCTTTCCTGCTGTACAATAGTGGGTGTTCGTAGAGAAAGCTTGCAATTATCAGAAATGTAACAGCCAGGGTCTGTTCTCAGAACCTCATGACTTTTGAAAGCAAAATGCACCATGTTGGTGAAGTAAAATCCTTACTTGTGGACATGAAGCACATCCAACAGAGGCAGCAGGCTGCACAGCACTCTTTGGCTTCTGCTAGAAGAACTTTGTCTTTCTTTATTCCTAAGTCCCTTGCAACTACTAGCTTTTAATGATCTTGTTTACCTTATTGACAGAGGGTTTATGATCTATCTCAAGTGACTTTTGCTCCACAACTGATATTTATCTTTCCATTCTTAACTAATCCATCATGCATGGAAGTCTTAACTGCAAGGCAACACAGCCACAGTTCTAATCTTTCAAAAACACAAATCGTGCTTCCTAACTGCATAAAAAACACAAGAAGTTGTAACAGGCAAAATCACTTAAAAAGACAAAATAATTCAAGAAATTGGATACATTAAAAAGCAAGAGTTGCTTTTCTACATATTCTAAAAGCCATTAATAGGGGTTATTCTACAACTGGTATGCAGTGTTCTGAGTTCAGGATGTCACAGACATTATTAAGAAAACACAGAGCTTCTCAAAGTACCCATGGTACCACATCTGACATGGGAGGGTACTTTAGTGAGTTGAGTGATGTGGACTTACTACAGATGAACTTAAGCAGAATTTCCCACCACGACAGTTGGAACTCATTAGTCCCTCCTGAACTGAGAAACCAAGGCTTGAAATAAAAGGTCTAAACCATCACACACTGTTTCTCTTCCGTATTTGAGTAATTTCATTCACACCAAGCAAGGTATTCTCACACTACAGAAGAGCTTCCTTCTCTGAAGTACTAAGAGATTCTGATTTCTGACAAAGTCAAAGAAGACGCTTTTAAAGTAGTTCAGCATCTTGGCAAAGATGCTGGACACTGCACATCCTAGATCTTAAAATGCTGTAAGTTGTGACACTATGAAATAGAGACAAAAAAATAACACATTTCAGACCAATCTCTTTTTTGCAAATATGAGGCAAGTGCACAGAAAACAAACTATTACCTCAATGACAGCTATGGACTAGAAAGTCATAACTTAGTTGCTTTAGCCTCTGTAAAACAGATTTCAGATGCATGTGTCAGAAAATGGAATTCGGGGAACAGGTTGTCCTTTATTCTTATCCACACAATTGTTCCTCTGCAAAAGTATCTAAATAGAAATGTGACTGACTGAGAGGTTTTCTTTAAATATGTAGCAAAGTCTAAGAAATGGCTTGCCTGAATGACTGTCAGAAGCGGAACATTCTGTTCCAGGGGAAGAAAAAACCTCCACAACATGTGATAAAACTCCCAGCAACACAGTAAGAAGCAAAGAGAAACAACTAATCTAATGCTACTGATATACATGTGTATGTGTGTGTGTGTGTGTATTAAACTACATGGGGCGTAAGCTTGGTGCAAAATCATATGAAATAAAAGGTGGAAATTGTATTGGGCCTGAATGATGGAGTTACTTTTTCTGACAGCTGCCCTCACAGTGCTATAATTTGAATTCGTGGCTAGGAAGCTGTTGATGACATATCAGTGTAGAGGTACAAATAATGGAAACCAATATATCACACAAGACAAGGCAGAAAGCTATCTTAATATAAATATGAAACTTGTAAGCTGAACAGTGTAATACGTATTCTCTGAGAAACTAAGGTACTGAAATGGATGAATCACAGGCACAAAGGAAAAAGCTAACAAAAGTATCACTGAAAATTATTCTTGGGCAGATATCTTACAAAATGCACACACCCCATCATTACAAGAACAAGTACAGCAATCACTCAATTCCCTTGTGTACCAAGAGTTACTAGCTGACACCTATATGTCTGGGACCTATTTCTCTTTCTAATAAGCATCACAGAAAGCACATATTCAGCCTCAGCTATTCCCTTGCTATTGCTAGTGTTCACCGTTGAGGCCAGGACATCATTTCACAACTAAACAAAAGCAAAAGTAGTCATCATTAGAAAATATTATATAGCAGAATGCATTACAATTAAAATGCAACTGAAAGAACATGAAAAAAACATAGGGATCAAATCACAAACCAGCTTAGAGAAGAAGAAAATATCTCCAAAGAATCAGAGACTTAGGTTTTGTCATGTTTTTAAGAGCACTTCAACTCAACTACTAGCTAAATGTGTGTGCCTGTGTCGGTATTTGGGCACATAGCTGTGTTACCTGAGACACAACCAAGTAGCTTGATACTTAGCTAGAGTGTCATTGTCCTTCTTCCCATTGCAACCAAAATTTTTTAGTCTTGGTAAATTTGGGACAAAATTTAAGAACAAATTCTAAAAGTCAAACCCTTTACCCTTAGGAACTGGTGAAACTTACTGAATCTTCAATTAAAATGACCCACCTCAGGCATATACAAAAGTTGCATAGGCCTTCAACTAGCAACTTCAGTCACACTAATATAAAAGTTTTGCTAAAAGTTTTGTTTTAGCAAGTTAAGTACTTTCTCATAACATCTGATTAAAGTAGTACAGGAAACATCAGGCCTCAAAGTTTTTAAGTGTGCATTACTTTCACAGACACCTGTAAATTTAAGCATGCAAAATGAAAGACCAAAAAAATCCGACACCACAAAGCTTGTAGGTGAGATGGAGTGCCATAAACTACTCTTCTCATTAACTTGTTCACCCTCTGCTCCTCATCAGTCCCCCTGCAAAATTATTACTCTACAGGAAAGAATACATAGGCAGGCTCCATAGGAACAAGGACTCAAGTGTCATCTTCAGTGCATTAAAGATGACCACCACTGGTTTTCTACCGCAGAAATGTGTCTAAATTTTTCATCTGATAGCTTTTCTACAAAAAAAAAAGTTATTTCTTACAACATGTTTCACAATATTTTTCCTACCATCCTTTAAAGAATTAGAATTCACAGAAAAGAAACAGAAAAGACTCTTATTTGTTCTGTCATATGACACTTCTGATGAAAGCACAGATCTTCCTTGGCTTTTGCAGTTGGTCTATTTCATTACACCTCATATTTTTACAGACATTCACAAGGGTTTACAGCAGCAGCCTTTTCTTTAAAAATGAAACTGTTTGAATATTCTTTTCTCCTTCATTAATGAACTTTTAGTTTTCTTCTTGTTTTTTAATTCCACTTTTCTCCTCATATGTTTGTGAAGATCCTTACTCTCTAGTTTCTTTGTCCAATAGTAAATTACTGTATTTATGTTTGCTTGTCTGTACCAAGTAAACAAAAGGTAAAGAACAATGGAGCAGGAAGTATTCTGTGCACTGATCTTCTAGGGCATGGCCTTCTGCTAGAGCACAAGTCATAGTACAGTCTCTAAAATGCACAGGAATGGGTGACAGTAACTTGGAGCAGTGGTCCTAAGACAGTGAGCCAAACACTGGTGCCCTTCCCATCCTTACTCACTCACACTTCATGGTGCATTCAGTTTTGCAGTGCTGTCAGTACAAAGTCTCATAGACAAGTCTGTTGTTATACAGAATCTTTTGGGGGAAATGAAGCTAACTCTTGTCCTTAAATGTTTACGAACTTCTATAGAATATAACATAAAGTCAGAATGTCCTGCAAACTTATTATATCAATTGTTTAATTTTATTTCTAACAAAACTCTAGGTTTAATTTCAATTTCTACAAAGAATGCACACAGGTGTAATTGGTTGTTTTCTAAAATTAAGGAATGATGCTTTTGCAAATTGAGAGAAACTGTCTACAGTGATGAGGGGGTTTTATAATCAAATATGTCACAGATTATTAGATTTGTCATCAAGCTGTTCTCATTATTTTGCAACAGGTATAACAAACAGTAGTTAGATTTGACAGTGGTTTATTCACTGAGATGTCTTTAATTGTTAATGTGATAGATTTCAAACTGTCATTGAAGGTTGCTAAAATATCATTCAGAAATCAGCACTGAACTTGGAAGTGAGTTCCGATGTTCAATCACCACTGCTGGAAAACTTCCAGTCTTTAGATATTTACCTTAACATCAGCTCAACATAACTTGCAGCAGCAGAAGGCTTTGCTTGAATCCCAAATCTCATTAATTCACAGGCTAATGCTAAAGCAAACACACAGTATTGTAAAAAGCAGTAACTAAAATATCAACATCCAGGACAGTCATTCTATTGTGATAAAGAAACTCGGAATAAATAAACTGTTGGGCCACAATGAGCAATGCAGAGGCACAACTGTATCAAGCAGAGTGTAAAGTAAAGGAGTACACACCATGAAGATTCTAAAAGAAAATGGGAACACTCTTGAGAGTAAGAACTCTAGCTGAACTGTATTTTCCCATGAGTATGTATTCCCATTTTTACTAGCTATATTTGTTTTTCATCTTTCCAGTAGAGTGCCTCTCTTCAGAGACCTGACAGATAAAGAGACTCAACTTATCCTCACTATAAGCTAGACAGTGAAATAAGCCATTTGGTGCCCAAAGGCTTATTCAGAAGATCCCAGAAGATATCTCATATGGTTCTCATTGATGGTGTGCACTTGCTCACTTCTTTAAAGAACCTTCCAATATCTACATTACTGAAGTCTACCCCATACTCACACCTGAGTGTCATAAAAAAAAGACATTGATAGAAAATTTACATGGTACCTGAGCTATGTATAAAGTGGTATGTGTCCAGTAACTTCCATTCAATCCATATAGGAAGAATGCCACTTCTTCCTGTGGGAACTGAAATATTTCAAGTGAAAAGAAAACACAGTTAAGGTTTGTTGCCTGATTTTCATACCTAAGACAGAAAGAGCAGTATACACTTCAAATCTGCTAATTTTTCACTTGTTTGAGAGGGTTTGTGTGTCACAAACCTACCTAGACACATGAGAAAAAAGATGGTCAGGAAAAAGAATAGTTAAAGGTGTTGAAGCAATCTGTCTGTGAGAGACAGGAAGGACTGGTGTGAACAGAAGGCAATTGTTTTTCTCAGGCAGATTTCTAAGGGCCAGCACTCTGGTGTTTTCCATTAATGCTGTAAGTTGTATCTATTTTACCTTATTTAGGTAATTGCACTATGATTGTCAAAGTATGAAACTAGTACAACGTGGGGGTTCTTTAATGTTTTTGTCATTATGCACTTTTGTTTCATGTGAACCAAAACACATGAGAAAATTTATTTTAGTGTAACAAGAAAATTCTTCCTTTCAAGTGAATTCAAGGTGTGTATCAATATGTGAAGAAGAGCAGGAATTAAGTCTGAGTAGAGAGATCAATTAATTAAAGACACAATAACACTGTAAAGACAGAAGGGCAGGTCCCCAGTAGATACAGGAGCCAATTCTGGCTACTAATTCCACTACTAAGCCAATTCACTGTTGCAAAACAAGTAGCTCACTTCATAGGCAGTAATAAAGATTTCAAGATAGTTTTGGTCAGACATGCTATAAAGGGAAAGAAATTGCACAGGTAAGGAATCTTGCCCCTACAAAGTTCTGTCTGTATTTGCTCCTGTAGAAGCTAGGAAAACTATACTTGTTGAATCACACACTTCTGCTGAGTCAGGGGTTAATGCACACCTTAATGTTACTCAGTAAGGACATGAAAAAAAAGTGCTACGTATCACAAAGTGATACTGTCCCTTATGTCCACTCTTCAGGCTTTCCCATGCCAATATTCAGCTTTGTGCCTAGTTATATATGCAACAAATGCACTTGGTATATGAACACACATTTCCACATGAAAATCATTGAACAACTGCACTGGGACACAGGCAAATGTATATGAACATAAGAAGCATTAGAGAAATCTTAGAAAAATCAGCTACCTGCAGATTCCCAGACTACATTCCAACACTGAGAAAGTATCAGAAACAGTTTTGGAGCAGAAATGAAGGAAGTAAGTCAAAATTTCTGACCTGGTGTCAATGTTTTCTATGTATTAACTGGCTGCCTCTCTGTAATAGAAATATGATTTGTTTATAACAAACAGAAAAAAGAAAGCTATTCATGTCTCACAGTTACTGGGGGGGGGAAAGTGGAGGTATAAATGGTCTTTCCAGCTTCTGCAACAAATTCAATGTAGTTTACAGAGGATTTTAAAAAATTTTTGTAAGGTTCACATGAAGGTTTTCTGACCTTCTCCTTGCCTGGATGAATAGACAGTCCAGTTTGCAAAAGGAGATCAATTTTTTTTCCATGCAGGTTGTTAACAAGAATCGATTTACTCTTTCATACGCTCTTCTTATCTAGCTTTCAGCTATTAGAACACATGAAGAATATTTGTCAAATCATTTTAAAATGGCAACTTATTACACTACCAAAATCATAGAAAAACAAGTATTAGCTAGTCCACAAAAATATGAACACCGAAAGTTCTAAACACAGGCAAAAAACTAAATTGGTTTGCATTTTTTTTCTCCCCCTGCATTCATTTTTTTTGCTTAAATTTAAAGTGGATTTGAGCCAGCAAAAATGAAGATGATTCTTTTTCCACTAACTGTCTGTCAAAGCCACTAACCAACTAAAACACATTGGAAAGTTTAATTTCGTGAAGTTTCTTTTGCTATTCCAATCATATCAAGAAGATCTGTATGGCACTACCCAAAAAAACAGAGCAGCTGACTAGCATAATTTATATGACACATATTCAATAGCAATACTGATTCTTTTACAAAATTAATTTATCATATTTCACATACTATCTCTCATGCTTTTGGAATTTTACTCCATTTCCCCCCCATATGTCAGAGATTCCATATCACTGTTCTAAATGATCAAATTTTCTATCAGTTTCAACTTCTTGTTGATTCAAATGTGCACCTACTGGCTTCTCTCCTTAGCTCTTTCACAGAGTGTATTGTCTACCTTTTTATCATGAAATAAGAGCTCATCTTTCCTGTGAAAATGCTTTTCTTTTTTTTCCATTTCAAGAGGGGGCCTTATGATTTTTTTCCTGTTTCCCTTATGTATCACAGTGCTTTATGCACATTTAATGCTCCAAACTATTCTTAATATCTTCTTCGAACACATCCCACTTCTGCTCTGTCACAATGCCTACAAAGGGCAGGCATCTAAATGTGTGATCACTTGTTTATATTCAATAAATATATTTGTACTTGTTTCATACATCACCTGGTTTTCTTTTGTTTTCTTCAAACAAAGTTCTGCAAATTCCTTCAGGCAGAATCTGCAGGGACAAGTGAATGCTCCCAAGCCAGGTTGAATGCACCAGGGTTTTTTTGCTTAGTTGATATAACTGCAGAGGAATATTCCACCTTGGCTACAGGGCAGGACATTACTATAAATAGAAAAAAACCCTCAAATTTAACACAGCCAGGAGCTAGATAACACATATAGAGCTAAATCAGCATATCTTTGCAAAGCAGTGAACTGCATTTTGTTGACATATCTTCAGTTGTCTTTTAAGCACTTTTATGCCCTTCAAAGAGTGAAGTATTTATCTCCAGAATAAAACTTAACAGAGCAATCCATTTTATTATTCTGCAATGCAAGCCTTTCCCAAGCAATCTGGACTCATTAATCCCTATTCAATACCATCTCATTCCATATTGTTTACAGACCTTCTCCTAAGTATGCTTCATTTATCTTTTTGATTTATTCTGGCTGACTTGTGTCAAAAAAGTTTTACTGGACATTAAGACAAGTCTGTCATTGCCACTTTGTACCATCTTTAAATCTTTCCTATCAACTGTCTCGAACGTGACATCCTGTTACTGGTAGAATTGGTAGAATAATAATGAGTTCAAAGTATCACTGTGACCATAGCAAAAGGTGTAAGGCTGATGTGAGAGCAATATCTTCACAGTTTTGACTCAGAATTTGGAGCAGATGCATGAAACAGGACCCAGAATAAATAATAACAGCAGTCACAACACACAGAAATTCTGTAAAATTGTAACTATGTTGAAAAGGGAGAAAACACCTTGACTTACAAAAAGGAGGAGCTGAGTCCTACTGAATGCATATCATCCAAGATTAGAGAGGCTGTGAGGACACAAAGGAATTTCTATTCAATTCTCAGCTTGAGGAACAATTTCAGCAAACAATTCGCTATATTTTTGTGAAAAAGTATTTCCCTGTCTCACCAGAGAATGTGTGTGCATGTGTCTAATCAAGTCTCAACATCTTTACACAGTGGACAGTAATGATTCCTAGCTCCCATTTCTAGACTTGTGATACAAAATACTCTCTTGTATGCTGATTAAAGATGATCCAAATGAATAGGACGCAGTGCAAGATATTCTAGAAGATCTAGGTATTTTTCAAAGAAATTGAAAGAAAAGTATTCAAATACTGCCACAGAAGTGACTGACAAACTTCTCTAGAAAGTAATTTTACTGCTGAATGAAAACACTTGAGAAGAGTTGCAAGAAACCTATGCAACAGTGGTAGCTACAGGATAGGAAATAAAAATGGTAACTCCCTATCAAGAAATAACTTGTGTCATTCACACCATATGCTTGGCTTGCATTTAAGCTACCATATTACCAAAAAAAGGGGGTTCTGTCTCTAGATACTTCTGTTGCTGGCAGAAAGATTTGTGAAGGTATCTTCCAAAACAGCAATACTAAAGAACTGATTAGAATGAAAAAGAATAAAAGATGTTTAAAAAAAAATTAAAAATCATAATCAATTGAGAAGGATTTATTCTCCAAAGAGAAGATTGAATCATTGCAGAAAGATTAGTTCCCTTAATAAGTAGGTGAGGGAACAGAGATAAGAATAAAAGCCATGAAGCAGCAGACACAGGATTCAGACAGTTTAAGTAGCTCCGTTGTCCAAGGTCAAATTAACAGTTCCCAAGTCACTCTTCCTGTCAACCTGGGATAGCTGCTGTCTGAATCTTCTCATAGTTACATACTAAGTTCCATTAAATCCCAAGGATTTTCTTTCTCCAGATTTTTGTCCAGGTAAAAAACACGTCTTTCAGATATGACAGACAGAAAAAGTAATCTTTTATATCTAAATCTGGTGTTTGCCATAGTCATTCAATTGAGTGCATATTTCTTTTCTGCATGGTTATTAAAAATGTCCCTTCTGTGCATTTCTTGGATCCTCTTTAAACATGGATTTCTACTTCAGAGGTTACTTTCCTCTTGTTCAGTTTGGTAGGCTTTTATGCACTAACCAATGAAAAAGACTACAAAGTAGAAAAGAATTTTGCTAAGTCACTTAGTTTACTGAATGAGTAGTAACCAGTGCTCTGACTGTCATTCTCAGACTCACTGGCTACATGTTTATTCTTGATAACCTGCTTGCTTTTGAAAACCAAAAGCTGGACTATTTTAAAAAATCAATTAGTTGTCTGCTAGAAAACCCTGTTGGTGTGCCAGCCCTATACATAACTCTGCATATGTAAAGCCCTGTCTGGTTTGTTCCCAGACCTCTTAGTTCAGCATGTAGCCTCCAAAGGGCTTATACCCCTCAAGAACATAGTATGAAGAAAAGATACCAGGTTTAGAGCACAGGCAGGAGTACAGTGAGATCAAGGACTACTGACCAGGAGCTGGCAGTGCAGAAATGGGTAAAAGAGATGGGGAAATGGGACTGGAATGGAGATAGCTGGTGAACGGCACCACATGAATGCACAGGTATATCAGAAATAACATCCTGGAAACTGCAGGAGGGGTCAGCAGGGCAGTTGGAGTAGTTGAGCACTGTCAGGACACACGGAGCAAAAGTTCCTTGAGCTCTTGCTTATCAGTGCAAGATACAATTTGTGTTAGCAAGCACCAAGGCGTTGCAGTGCCCTGAGTTACTGTGGTAATCTGCTTGTGTCACCACGAACCACACGTGGAACACAGGTAGGGTTGCTCCCTTCTGGCATCAAACCAGGCTGGCATTGCAGCCCCCTGTCAGCACGGTGCTGATACTACAGGGGTGGATGAAATGAAAACTGTAACATCGCTTTACAACGGACACATCCTCACATGCCACTTGGCTTCACAAATACTACCCTATTTACACTTACTTGGAAAACAATTTGTAAAATGGTGACCTAGCTTCCTTTGAAGAAACCAAATTTGAGCACTGAATTTGACCTGTGCCCTTGTCTCAGGCTACTTTTTTCTTTACAAAATTTCAGTAACTACTTTATTTGGCCTGTTCCATGTCATAGCACAATCTGCCTACCTTTTTCTTGCCTGCTTCACAGCTTAGTTTCTGGATTAGGCTCCCTAGAGAAGTAAACAAAAGCTTTCTTATCTCCTACGACCTGATAGAAGTATTTACATTGCAGACTTGTGCATGCTCAAGGAGTCAATATTGGTATATTACCATTCTGAATGAATACAGACACTTACAGCAGAGACAGATGTTCAGCAACTTGTCTGGAAAAAGATTCTAAGAAAGAAAAACAGTATAGAAATTTCTTTATATGTCTCCGGCATAATGCACAGGGGAAAAGAATGTTATAAAGCATCTCCATGAAAATAAATAATTTCCATAACTTTAAAGCCACTTTTCAGGAAAAATACATTTTCATTGACAAAAAGAGTATCAAGTTCTGTCTTGCCCTCGGTTCTAGAATCCCCCAGCACCAAAAAATGGAACAAATGCATTACCTTGACAAAAATTTTTCCAGAATATGCCATCTTCCATCAGTAAAAAGGCAAAATTTAGTTGCAATGCTTTTATAATTTAAATGATGAAGAAATCTGAACCTCCACTAGGCTGGTAAAAGAGATAAAGCTTGAAATATTTAAGTCAACATGAAGTCAAAAATGAAGTCTGTCTATAGGCTTATCACAGCACAGCACAAGGGCTAAAGGATTGTCAGAAAATCTGCTTAGACAGAAACTGCACTAACAAAATTATTTTGAGTTTTCACCCATTGCAAGTGTTTCAACAAAGGAGTGGGGGGTAATTGCAAAAGTAAAAACAGCAGAAACCTCTTTCTCTCAATGGGCTACAGAAAAGATCCTGGCAGTGAATCTGATAAAATTTCACATGGAATGATTGAACACAGCAAAAATAATTAGTTGAAAACAAAGATGCACCTTATGTGAGGTGCCCCATAGTAGTATACTATGAAGAGTGAGGTTAGTTCCTGTCTGCATTCTGCAATATTAAGAAGTCCTTCTGTGAGTGATGCTCATCAAAATAGAAACCATCTTCAATTAACACAAAGACTTCATGTTACTATAAAAATATAAGTGCTTCACCCCCAGAAATAACAAAAAACTAGCTCTTCTGGACACAGCTGTTTCAGGATTCAATGAATGCAATCTGGCTGCAAAGAAAATGCATATGTCTAAAGATTACAAGATGTTTGGTACAATAACATAAACATAGTTCAACCTCTTATTTTTATACTGGAAAATAGTGCACTATTCTCCAGCAAATTTTCACTTAAATATAACCAAATCAATACAATGAAAATTCTCTTCTCACACACAGCAATGGCTGGATTTCACGATATTGGGGAACTTTTCCAACTTAAATTATTCTGTGATTCTATATCAATCTTTAGTCAAAACCTTCTGATGTTTCTCTTCCATTGATTCTAAAGAGATGAAAAGAGTTCTATTTTACTATTCCCTACAAAATTCCATAATATAGTCTAAAATAAATAGATGCTTTGAAAAGAGACACTATCATCTCACTCTGTTATCCCTTGAAGCCAGTTCTGTGTACACACAGTTTTATGTTAGCATTAAAGTGGGCAAGGAAAATTTGACTTAAATACGTCACTGCTAAATAAAGAAGAAAACTACTCTGCCTTCTGGAATACGAGCTCCTCTCCTTCTCAGGGGATTTTTTAAGAATCCCACTAAATTAGATCAGTTGGTAACTGAGATACTTGAATTAAGATATCATTCTGCCTTCTACCTGACTAATTCTTGTAAGATTTGAATTACTTTGTTTGAACAGCCATAATTTTCTTTGCATGCATTGCCTTTGAAAATCAATCAGCACAGTTGCCTACAAACAATTTAATTCTAACCTCCAGTCTATCATTTTAAATCTTACGATTTTAAAAAACCTTACCTTTAATCCTTATGATTCATTTACTTTCAGGTTGAGTTTTATTATTCAAAATATCATTTCTATCTTCTATGAATTAGTGTCTAAAAGCTAAATTAATACATTTATATTCAAAAGCACTTCAGAAAAAAAAAATTCTTATCCAACAACAGTAAAATTGTTGGTATTACACTATGCAGAATCTGTAGCCTGCCTCTTAGCTTTTTGAAGTTTTTCTCTATTCCCACTTTCTTACTTGCTCAATCCTTCTTAGTACTTACAGATGCAAACAGAACAAAAAGCTGAAAATAAAAAGTGAACTCACTGCAATTTCTTATGAAGGACTTGCTGACATTTGTAAGTGTCTGCTGAGAAGTTACTGTGTTACCAGTGTAGATTTCAACCAGTACACCACATTCTCTTCTAGGCTGGTGAAGTAACCTAAAGACTAAAATTAAAAGGGAAGTGGGGATTAGAGTCAGTAATGTATACGTACAAGTGCAAGAAAAATAAAAGGAAGGAAAGGTTTTTTTCTATTAAGGTGTTTATTAATAAATAAGTATCAATAGTTATTAATGCATAGAAATAAAATTCTACTCAATGGATTTGAGATGTCAGCAGGCTCTGTATTTATTTTAAAAGTCTATAGGCCACATGCTTTCTGTTTGGATCCACATACAGGCACTAATTCAAACCTCTATTTATAAAGAGTTTATCTCCTAACCTTTCCTTCTATTTACACTAAGTTAAATTAATTATTTTCACAGATTAAATTTATTGTCTGGGAAGCAATGCTGCCTGTACTACTAGCAAATCTCCTGTTGCTCAGTTAGGCAGCAAAAATAAATCACACAACACAACCCTATTCATAATTACTAAGCTTTAGCGGGGAAAGTTCATAGACAAGATAAAATTTGGTGCTGCTGGGGATTTCAGCTAAACTGCTGTAGTTTCCATCAGTCGAAGATCTGTCCTTACTCAGTGAAAAAACTAGAAGAACAAACAATAGCTCAGGGTGAAATTTGACATAAACCAGCAAGTAATCCTTCAGACACAAAGCTTTAGTTTAAACAGGCATTCAAATTTCAGTACTAATGACCAGACTTTTGGCTTCTAAGGATTTGACTAACAGGACTGCAAACAATGGAACAATCATCAGCTTTTGTGTTCCAGCACCTGCTCCTTGTAGACCAGGTAACAAACAAAAGGCCTATTCCTTCCTAAGTATGTTGGACAAGGGTCAATTAGAAGAAGATGACCCTGGATATCATCATCCGAGCTGCCAAACTAAGATTTACAATTGTACATCTATTGTGAACTCAAGAATAATGGAGTGTTCATAAGTCTCTCATTTAATGACTTTAACCCGAGCTCTTTTTTCATCATAAAAGGTGGAAATAAGAAATGGGATTCCCCTTGGCTTCATCTGGAGTGCTGCAAGAAAACACTCCTTAGGTATTGTAAATCTGCAATATGGTCAGTCCTGTACTGTCCTATAAATTAGCAGTAATTAAGCAGTTACACTGATACTAGAGGCTGACGTGTCACTGAGGCTGTAACTCAGGGCCTGCTATCATGAAGTTATTATTCAATAGTTAAAGATCCAGGCAGAGCATATTACACCAGTGACTCACAACCTGAAAATTTAGCTAACCGTAAGGTTTAAATAAAGACTCATCACAAAATATCCACTTATGTGCCATAAGATGCAATACTTCATTTAGCAATAATAATTTTGTCTTTTCTTTCCTCTCCCCAGAAAACTGGCATTCGAGCACTCAATTACATCCTGAGTTGGAATAGACAGTTGCGCTTCAAGCACAATAGAACTATGCTATTTTAAATGCATGGCCAAGCTTTCAGCCCTCTCTCCAGCCTTCAGGAAAGAAAAGCACCTTGATAGACAGGCATGAAATTTTTCCTGAACACAATGTCACTCAAACTACCTAACAGGAAAAAATGCATGTATACAATATCAATAACCATGAGAAGGAAATTTAAGCTATCTTGAGACAGCAGAAATAAAGAAAAAAAGTTACTTAAACATCATCCCTCACCTCACTTCCCCAAACCCAACTTCAGGGACTTCTAACCCCAATGACAAAACGTTTCGCTTATTTTCTTCACAACAGTTCAAGTGCATTCTTTCATATTTTAATGCTGGGAGAATATAGTTTTTTCTTCAGGAGTAAGGAAGAAATAATGGACAAACAGATTCAGAAAGACAGACCAGCAGAGAACTAGCTGGCTATAATCAATGTCCTTGCACGTGATGCCATGCTGGTGCCTTTAGTTAAGGATTTAGATCAAGGCTGTCTTTATCCAGAACAAAGGCAAAATTCATACCACAGAATGCTCAAGTGTGAGGAATTGTAGCATTATTTTCATTTTAATTTTATGTTTTTCTAAATCACCTGTCTTTTATAAATGTACTGCCTCAAACTGTCAGCATTGCATTACAACAATAATAAAGTGACTTATTGCTGACCTGTTATCTTTGAAGTTCCAGAATGTCAACAAGGGCTGAAAAATGAATTTTATGACATCCACTTCCCTTCTGGGAGAACAGATCAGACTTCTCTGATTTATTGACTCTTTTTTCCAACAAAGTAATCATCATCTAACTTATCTGTTCATAAATCAGTTCACGACTGTTTCACATTACTCTCCATGTATGAGGAAAAAGCCTATTAAGATATAATGAGAAAAACAATTTAAAATGTGTATCACACAAGCCACAAAACTTTTTAGCTGAAGAAAAGTAGAAACTGAGGAAGAATAGAATAAATTAAAGGGAAAAAAACAAACCAGGAATTAATTTAGATATGCAAAACTCAGAAAAACAGATTTCAACTCCAAATCAAAATGACAAATCTGTGTTATTTCTATGTTGATACAAACTTTAACTATTGAATCTTAGGTATTCAAATGGCAAGTCAATTCAATAACTTCCACCATAATTTGTTGCTGTTGAGATTGAGCAGTTCCCTCTACACAGCAGCATAAGGAACACCACACAGCTTGAGCTTACAAGGGTTTTTCTAGGTGACTAGTGACAATTTGTTGACCTTTTTGATAAGTAAACCTTTATAGGTTACATGTAATGCATTTGAGAAGTTGGATGACATAGCTTCACATGGTTTAAAAACCTAGAGTTATAGGAGCAACAGGTCTAGACTAAAACAATATTTTTTGTTCCAGTTTTCATACATGCATTCATCTGATAAATCTTCCAAATGCTCATTACATAGCTCAAAGAAATTCCTCCCATGCGTACTCTCAAAGTGTTTCAGGACTTCACTTATGACAATCATTACTTTGCCAGCTTTGCATATAACAACAAGCTTCCCTGCATGATCATATTTTCCAGGATTTTAGTTGCCTTGTTACCCAGATGGACCTTTTGGATAGTAGAATATTACAGGTTGCCCAAAGTTTTAATTACCCTGGTACTGAATCCTCAGGCATTCCACAAAACCAGGCTCTATTTTCACCACCTTACTCTATCAATCTTTTTAATAATCTCTTCTACCTGGATTACTTTTCCCATTTTGTCATTTCCTCTGTCATCTTACTTTACCCTCACATTACTGTAATTTTTCACCCTATGAGCAGTACTGGTAATACTACTGTCACTTAGAAATATTTCAGGAATAAAAATTACTCCTCAGTCTCCCACTGAGACTACTGCTTATTTTCCAGTGTTAGTTACCTTATGATATGTCAAAAAAATCTTATGAGGATGACAGTCATGATCAGGCCTTCCGATATAAATGAGTTGTCTAGAAATTTCTCACAACTTAATTTTACACTTTATAACCCACTGAAATGGATAATTAGCTCATCATGCAAGGAAACATGGTCAGCAGTGTCCAAGTGAAGGAAACACCAAGAAAGCAAACCTCAGCTGTCACCACAAACCATGAAATCTGACATTATACATTATGCTTTTAATTCTTGTACTGCAGATACCTTTTGTATACTATTACCCTATTCCTACACTAATTAATTTCTGCATTAATTGTCAGATTGCAATATCGTGCTGTTTGTGTCTTAAAACTAAAGATCACATAGAGACATAGGTCTCGAAGTAAGCCAAGTAAGCTTGCCAATGACACTAAATTTGGAGGAGCTGTCGACTTCCTTGAGGGAGGAGAGGCCCGGCAGAGAGACTTTGACAAATTAGAGAGGTGGGCAATCAGCAAGTGTATGAAGTATAAAAAGGGCAAGTGCTGGATTCTGCACTTGGGACAGGGCAACTCTGGTTGTGTGTACAGAGTGAGGAATGAGAGGCTGGAGAGCAGTGCCATGGAAACGGACCTGGCGGTCCTGATCAGTGGTAAGTTCAAAATGAGTCAGCAGTGCCTGACAGCCAAGAGAGCCAACCGTATCCTGGAGGGCATCAGGCATAGCATCATCAGCCAGGTGAGGGAGAGGATTGTCCCACTCTGCTCTGCATTTGTGAAGCCTCATCCTTAAACACTGCATGCAGTTTTGGGCTCCACAATATAAAAAAAGATACTAAACTACTAGAGAGCCTCCAAAGAAGGGCCATGAGGACAGCGAAGGGTCTGGAGGAGAAGCCATATGAGCAGCAGCTGAGGTCACTTGGTTGGTTTAGCCTGAAGGAGACTTAGGGGAGATGACCTTGTGGTCTTTCACAGCCTCACAAGAGGAAGCAGTCTTCAGTCTTGATCTCTTCAGTTTTGTGACCAGTGACAGGACCCACAGGAATGGCCTGAAGCTGTGTCAGGGGAGGTTTAGGTCAGATATCAGGAAAAGGTCCTTCACCCAGATGGTGGCTGGGCACTGGAACAGGCTCCCCAGGGAAGTAGGCACAGCACAGCCTGCCCAAGTTTGGAGAACGCTCCCAGGCACATGGTGTGACTCTTGGGGTGTCCCATGCAGGGTAGGAGTTGGACTTGATGATCTTTATGGGTCCCTTCCAACTCAGCATGTTCTGTTTCTATGGTGAGTTGCACTGGAATCTTTGTTCACTTTCTTTTCTAGAGCAATGTTCATGCTAATTTTATATGCAAAAACTATGTTCTGCCTTTTTTGTTAGAAAAAAAAATCCAATTGAAGATAAGGGCCTCTCCATCAAGTAATATGCAATTAGCCCAAACACAGTCAATGTCTCTGCTAAAAGGTTGTAGTAATATATGTCAGATACAGCTTTATTGCATTTCATTAAAACATTACTTTCATTGAGGTATTTACTTATACTCAACATGTGGAAAAAAATATAGGCCAAGCTGCTAGAACATATCATTGACAGAATGATTGCTTCAATCATTAGTTTAGTTCACAGACCCCACAGCTTCAGGCTAGAAGTTCCTTCTCATTATGGCCCTGTGTTCATAACAATTCAGAAAACATTTACCACTACACTTCCACAGAAAATATTAGTTTACACTACATGAACAAAATTTGTAGCAAGTTCATCACCATAGATTCAAACTGAAATTAGCAAATTGTCTTGAACATTTCCCACAAAATATTATTCTGCAATGCAAAAGAGAAGTGCTCTTTGTCTTTAGTTACTAGTTCATGGGGTTAAGTTGCTTCCTGCTTTTTCTATTGGACTGTCCATGAAACAAACTATAAACAGAAAAGAAAATATTCCTCTTCACTCAGTCACACAACATACCTGTCAGCATTCACAATACTGCTATACAATTAGCTTGCAGCAGCAGCCCAGCAAGCTTCAGAAACTTTTCTGATAACCATTTGGACAGTGCTTGAGGTACATGGACATGTTGGCAATCCAGAAATTGATGCATTTGAGCTTTCTCTCTATACACAGCTTTACATGTATTGACACAAGTTACTCATTCCAGGAAATGCAGGTTAAGACCACTGCAATGAATCTATCATCTGCCAGGTATTTTTTCACTGTGGCGAGCAACTGACAACACTTCGTACAAATCCACATTTATTGTATACAGTGCATTGGCCACTGAAGAAAAACCTGAACTGAGATTTAAGATTTTCCTATTCTTTCCAGCTGGACTCTTGACTATTCATCTTCAATTGCTGCTTCATATCATGGCTGGTTTTCCACAGTTTTTCTCCTGGTATTTTGTAAGGCACATCAAGAGAGTTGGCAACACCAGGTGCTGAAGAAGCAGCAAGCCTTTCTCTCTAAGGCCAGACCCTGTGCTTTGTCTGTAGGATGATACGCACGATCTTTAGCAACAGAATTTGCCTACTACACAAAGGCAGGGGATAGACAGGGTTTCATTCCAAGAAACAGGGCTTGTGGAGAACAATCTATCCTTTTATCTTTCAAAAAAATAGTCAAGAGGTGAAAGAAGTGATGAGAAAGGATTTATTCTTCTTTTTTTTATTTAATCTCCTTCAGTCTACTGACCAGCTTCTGTATACTCTTCATGAAGAACTTGTACCTACTACAGGTTAAAAGAGACTAAAGGTATATGAAGTGAATAAAAATCAGATCATTTCATTCAGAACTAACTAAAGCAAGAGACAAACAAAAAGCCTTAAAAGTTCTGATCATTACCTAATGAACACTGAGCTTCAGTTTTCAATAATTTTGTGGACTCGGTATCAAGGCAGGCTGTGAAGGACCCAGAAGCCAATGGGACCTCAAGAGAGAAAACTGAATCCATTAGCTAGGTGGGAGACAAGTTCAAGCTTTAGACTTCTTCAGACTTCTTTTTTGCCTTTAAGCAAGTCATTTCAGATTTTACCCAGGATTCACTGCAATATTTAAAAGCAAAATTTCAAACAGAAACTTGAAATACTTCAGAGGACTAAAGAAAGCTGAGAGTCTTCTCAGCCAGTGTCCAAAATGACAGTGTTCTATCTGCCATTTGTGAACAGAGGAGCATTGAATGTGTCTACTGTGCAACTCAAATGTCAGTTCAAGGTTCTTCCAGTACTACATGGCTTGGTGCAATCTGTTTAGAGTACTGTTACTCTTATTTTTTGGTTAGGTATGAGAAATTAATGACTGAGAAGTAAAAGACTCTGAATCTTACTCTGTGTTCCCTAACTGTACTAAGAAAGACCCTCATCCATAATTATTATAGGGACTATATATGTCTATATCCCCTGTACATTACTATAAAAGAAATACAAAAAAAGGCAACAAAGTAAACATTTCAGGGAAGAACAGAAGTGACAGGTGCTATATCATGAAGTTTTCCTTTCAAAGGTCTAAAATTCATGTATGTGCAATTTGGGAAACTATATCATTCAACAGAACACATCAATTTAGGAAATGACATCTTTAAACAAAAGTTACAGATAAAAGATTGCTGCAGCTATTTGGAGGAATAAAGCATCCAAAGACCAAAGTGTTCCTTTCGGACTCAGGAGATCTTGTTAGAACTCCCACATTAGTCAGAGATTCTCTGTAAACAGACACATAAAATTATTTAGATAATCAAAATTAACAGAATAAAGACATTTAAAAGAATCTCAGCTTCAGTGTCTCATTTTTTCAGCTTTTTGTCTGTCATCTAAGCATTTTCCTACCTCACCAGTGCTGGGAGAGAATAAATACATGAGGGAGCAAGAAGTGTTCATATCATTGTGAATGCATTATTTTTATATATAATAGGCATTACATATAATTTGGAGTCTTATATTCCAGTGAAGAGGAAATAGCAATTACAGCCTTACTATGAAACCCTCCAAACAGACAAATAACAATATGGTTTTCTGTTAAATTCACAGTGCCAGATGCTGATCCTGCCATTACTTATGCACAGTCATAACTCTAAGAGCATAAGTAGTCCATTGATTGATTTATGATTCCAACAAGAGTTTCCACAATCAAAACCAAACTATTTGATGATATGCACAAGTAGATTACCACCCAGACAGGAAAAAACAATTTCTGAATCATTTCTGAGCCAAAGCACATTAATAAAAATCCTCTTTAAAACGTTTTCATTTTGATTTCCCAAGAGACTACAAAGTACCTGTGCACCCAGACTTGGATTTAACAGGTTTCTACTAACTAGCAGTCTCCCAAATGCAATCATGGAATTCTCTAGCACAGAAGCTAATTATCCAAATTGCTGCTAATTGTGACTCCTATGCTATGTTAGTCAAAAAGAGTTCTAATTAATTTGTATTGCCCTGGAACCTGTCTGCATACAGGCACTGAAGGAAGAAATACCTTGTTACACCAATTGAATATGAAAAGAGAACAGCAGCACCCCCAGTTATGCATCCACAGACAACCTCTGCTCTTCAGGACACCATGCTTCATGGGGCCTTGTCTGCTGACACTTTGTTTATACCAATATAACCTTTATGCTCCATAACTGATGTTCAGATGTCAAAGCCTATCAAATCTCATAATAAGGAAAGAGGCTAGGAGATTCATTAATAAGACTCTTTATTGCTCTATTTATATTCATCAAAAATTATGCAATCCCTAATTTTCAGAGCAAGCTTTTTCAGTAAGAGCATTTTAATATGAACATATGTTCACATCATATAAACTACGGTCAGTCATTTTTCATAATTTTAATGCACAGATGTTTTAGCACTTATCACAGGGAACTGGTGTATTGGTTCTGTGTCTGATGATGCTTCAGAGACAAGTTAAGAAATTCTGTAATACACAGTTATCCAGTAGCATCCACATACAGATGCTTACTTCAGGTTAGTTTATGTCATCAGGCACAAGATTTTGAACTTAAGCTAATTCAACTGGTCTTCCTCCAGCTTTTCATGACCAACCCCACACCCCTCACTTTCTCAGCCTTTTCAAAATGCAGTTTACACAAAACCCTAACTCAGCCTATCACATTCAGGCATTTTCTTGCTTTCCTTCCTGTCTTTCAAGTCAGCATTTTATCCTAAGTCATTCAAAATACATTCTTTTCATTTTTTGGTTTTTATTGTTCCAGTGAACACAACAGAACTACCCTAAGACTTCCAGACTTCCATCTTCAAGTGTGACACTTTTGAAATACAAGCTCACTCAACTTCTGTTGCAAGATGAAACCAGTTTGTGTATATGATGACCCATTGAAGATTTTTTAATTTATATTTTTCATACTGCTGCTGCTTTTCATGTGGACCATTACTCTGCTGTTTTTATAGTATTTACTTACCAAATTACACCTTTTCAATTAAAAAAAGTTACTGAAAATATAAGGAATCAGGCATGGAGAATGATCATACATCTGAATATACTACTTTAAGGGTGCATTTTTGTAAAAAATAGGAGAACAATTAAAAGTAAATAGCTTACTTCAGAGCTGTTAAGTGCTTTGACAACACAAACACACCAGGTCTTCCTTTTCCTGTTTTCCCTCTCCCTGTTCGGCAATTTTAATCTACGGACAGCTACAGAACCACATCAAAGGGCAGTGTGGTCACTGCAGTGGCTACATAGGTTAGCAGAGAAGACCCCAGAGCCATGACTTCAGGACTCTGAGATGATTCAGGACGAACTTCCCTAGAGTTCATTCTCATGGCTTGTGCTGCACCATAATCTACTGCTCAGTGAATCCAGTCTATGCTTTACTGGGACACCAATTAATCACAATTCTGGGCTTACCCAAACCTTGCTGGGACTGACATGTTTGTTCTCTTACCCACCTCAGACATGGGGATGAGATGTTTGAGCGCCTGTGGCTAACAGCCCTCCAGATTCCTTAGCAGCATGCTTATGTTGAGAGATATGCCATATGGAGAGCACAGAATTTTAGGGCACTCAGCAAAGGGAGTGTAGTTAGGAATTGGGGTCTATATATCTGAAAGAAATTTGGAGTGTGGAAAACTGCAGCTGACTTAGGATCTGTTGATAAAAGACTAGAAAATCATGGAGAGATCATTGTCTTTTCAACCTCAAGTTTAAAAAATCTTTGTGCATTTTAGTAGCAACAACTTAAGTGTTGCTGTGTTTTAATATGTTAAAATAATTACACCCAAAACCATCAAAAGTATAGTCTCTTGACAAGACAGCAAGTTTACCACATCAAAAATATTCACAGTAGTTTTTTTCCAAAAAATATTCTTGAAAAGATTATTAATTAAATATGTTTACAGATGAAAAGCATCAGAAAGCAAAACAGAGCAGAAGGGTTATAAAAGACTAGTAAAGTTCTACCAAGCACAGCTAATGGAACCTCATTATTTATTTCACAATAAATTTTTATCAGATTTTTGAGCTTTCTAGTAGGGAAACAGAAACTATTAATAGATTTGGATGTTTCAGAGAGCTCCTTGTTTAGTTCAGAACCGATTTCTACTCCTTGTAATTATTGCATCCAAAAATCTCAGTAAGATGCACATTTTCTGGAAATACCAAGTTCTCAGTATACTCGCCCCTCTTCCAGGCAGACAGAAAACCATGAGCTGCAGTAATTAGTTATATGTAATGATCTTGCTGCATTTAAAATTTACTCCTTGCAACTATCCCTAAAATATCTTACCTTCCAGTAAGATCAAACCATGGCTAGCTCCAATTTCTATCTGCTATCCAGCCTCTTCTAGCGTGAACATCCAGGAACATTTAAAATTACATCTTTTCTTACTAACCAAGTGAGAAGTAGGTTATACAAGGCCACAAAAACTGTAACTGAAAAGTAATTCAGTACTAACATTGTCAAATTATCACTTACAAAGACCAACACAAAATCTTCACCTTGTTTTGTCCACAGATAGATACAAATAAACACACCAAATGTACAGCATTCTAGCTGCCTGCTGGTACACCACAGTCAATAATATACCACAATGCACAACATTCAACACATACTCTGGAGCAATCAATGTCAAGTTCCTCCCAAGTATTTGGCGGAATCTGACTGCTGTGTTGATCAAGCTGAATTGAGGCTTTAAAATGTGATAGAAAACCCTATCTGTTAGTTTTCAAACACTTCATTTTCTTTGCATATTTATTAAAGATGTGTTAGGTAGTCAACTCATATGTGGAAATCAAATACGCAAGAAAACCTGAGCAGCAGAGTAGGTGCATTCTGCTTTGACATGCCAAGAGTCAGGCCACTGCCTTAGGAGGCACCTTGCTAAAGAATACAGGTTGCTTTTATTTAGCTCAAAATTTGCTAAGTCTGATAAATAGGTGATGCAATTCCCATTTCTTACACAAAGCAAAACTAAATTGGAAAAATCAGAAGCCAAATTTGTGGTTTAGCTTTATGTTCATGGTTCAAAGCGTAATACAATCTGAAGCTAATAGTGCTTATCCGGCATACTTTTAACGTGTCCTGGGGAGTAGAGAAAAATACATCATTACATGGATTTTTCAAAATGTGTTAGATACCTGCCCACTCTGAATAACTTAGCTTCATGTGGCATTTTAGCTGCTGGAAAACAGTGTTCTGCTCTCCTGTCCCTCTGTACTGCAGGAACTTCACAAAGACAACATGAAGAAAAAACTACCAACTTTTCATGAGTCTGGATCAAAACTTACTAAACTTTCACAATGTTTTACTACAAACTCCACAGCGATATCCTTAGAAAGCCAAGAAACAGCAATAAAGCCATTTTCCCAAGTCACTGATAGTCAAACACACCAGCAGTGAAGAAACAAAGAAAACAGTAAATCAGACTCTGTGGCTGAGAAGAAACACCTGAGTTTTACACCACTTTAACAAAACTACTGACATATCTTACTCTTTGCTTTCAGTGGCATGCAACATTTTTATGAATCAGAACTAGAGCCAGGGATGATGACAAAATGCTGTCATACCAATCAGATTTTGGCAGGAGGTCTTCACACGGCTTTTCTTATCAACTTAGCCCAAATTCTTGGGACCTTTTCTCACAGGTTCTTTTATATTACACTTTTCAGCTTGCCCACTGTAATAAATGCATATCATAATGCTGGCTTTTCGCAAATAAAATGAAGGCTATGTGTAGCTTTATTATAAGAATATAGGTTTTTGTAATAATAACTAATGCTTTTATTTTCTGTTAAACTTAGACATGGTAGTAGGATAGCTGATATCGTTATGCTTGTAGCAACTGAACTGTCTGCTTGGCTGGATAACATCCAAAGGATGTGGGATGAAGACTCCTGACTACTATCAGCACCCTCAGTCTGTAGGAACCACGGACCAAAACTCAGTCTGGAAAACGATAACAAAAAAGGAGCCAAGAAACACGTATGCTCTAAAAAGACAGACCCAAGGAGGAGCCATGCAAAACAGTTCCTGGAAAATGGAAATTAGTTGGGAGGGTGATGAATATGCATTTTTGTTGATGAATATGCATCAGGCTGATGCAACCAAAAGAGTATGTAAGGAATGTCTCTGTAACCACAGGTGTGCTCTTGGCTGAGTGCCAAGCACCCTAGCGCTAGTTTTTTTTTTTTGCTTTATGATGTGTGTCCCCTATTGTCTTTTATTAAACTTTTAAATTCTAACAGGCGAGTGAACTGCGTTTTTCACACCACTATTATTATAAAGAATCATCACAAGCTCCAGCTGAAGGTATCGTTAAGGTCTTTGTGCTTTACACCACCATTGGACATGAATTCATTAGTAGCTGGGATGAGAAAACAACTAGTATGTAATCACCAATACTAACTATCTTGCAATGCTTCCATGTTCCAAGGCAAGATGACACCACAAATATGAGTTAGTAACACTTTCACCTAGTGTGGAGTCCAAAAACACACAGCTATGAGAATGCAGCAAAGCAGCACAACACTTTTTTTTGCTAAGCTACATGTATAGAGAAGAAAGTACTAACAAATTAAAAAGGCTCTAGTTTACAGACAAAAACAAAAAAAAACCAACCAACCAACAAACAAAAAACCAAAACCCAAACCACATAAAAGAAAAACAAAAGAAAAAAAAAAACCAAAACCAACCAACCAAAAAAACCCCATCAAAACCCTTGTTGCTCTCCTGTTTCC
>VZTJ01005695.1:97060-123879 GCA_013397795.1 Orthonyx spaldingii | reverse complement strand
TTAAGGTCCTTCCAACCCAAACTCTCCTGGGATTCCATTGATTCTGAAGGCACAAGCAGTGGACACCAGGACCCCCTGCTCTCTGCAAAGTCCTGCTGCACAGAAAGCCCTGGGCTGTCATATTTGCTCAGTGTAGAATGCCTAAATCCAGGGATTTGTGACCTAACCTGGTTGTGTTTTAAGAGTCCAGGTCTAGGAGGGGGGGCAGGGTCTTTGCTCCCACAGAAAAGCAGCACCTCCTGCAAGGTGTTTCCTACTTTACTTCATTCAGTTGGGACAGGTTAAGCCAATGCTGGTTTATTAAAAGTGCCCTTCTTGTGTTTCTTCATGCTGCTCTAGTTGTCAACTTTATTCCTTCCTGTATATAAATAATGCTTCCTATTTATCCTAAACAACAGCTCATTCTGCTCCCCAGCTTTGCAAGCTGTCACTTGCCAACACTAACACAAAGCCCAGCCTCGGAGGAGTTTAAAATAAGGATCAGAGAGAGCTGCAGATGAGCCATGATGCACCTCCCGAGGCTCTGCAGAACACTCCAGTGACCCTTAACCCTTCTCTTGCTGAGAAAGCTCGGTGGAAAACCCTGCACTTGTGCCCCTGCCACAGCCACAGCCTCACCACCAAAGCTGGAATTCCATCCTACATGGTGGGAGTGAAGTGAGAGGTTCCAATAACTGGCAAAGGGTCACATGGCTGAACAAGGTTCCACCTGGTGGAAGGTTTTAATGAAACTTGCACTGATGAAGTCAGACATGGTAAAATGGTTTGAGTTTTTAAAATAAAATATGGCACCAACCACAGCAGTGACTTAAGGGAATGATGACTTGGATGAGCTGGAACATGAGGAATTATTCTAATGAGGCTCAACAAGTCACTGAGGGGTTTTTCCTGTCCTGGAATTTCATATCCCCAAGGCTACTTGGACAAAATACACTCCTGATGCACCTGTACCACACCAGCACAGCAAAAAGCCCAGGCTCAAACCAGAATACAGCTTATAACAAGCCTCTCAGGTCCTAAAAAAGCACTTTCAGGTGGATCAAAAGTATTTGTGAATATTTAACATTTAGCAAGAAAAAAATCTTGAAAAGAATCTGAATTAAGCAAAATATTTTAGTTTTCCAATTTCAAGCGTGTCCGAAAAAAATAGGTTCAGTTAGAAATTTTGAAATGGGAGTTTCTTTCAAGTTGAAGGCTAAGCATATCAAAAGCAATCCCACCAAAATGAGTCTTCACATTTTCCTGTAGCTGAAGAGGAAGAGGAGAAAAACAAAGGCTGGGGAGTGGTTAGGAACATAAACTTCAGATTTGACTTGTCTAGTACAGTCAGCAATTTGAAAAAAAAAACCCAAACAACAAAAAACCCAACTTAATTAGCTCAATTTACAGTTTAATCACGGGCTCTGAAAGTAGAATTCAGATATTAAATAGCAAAATAAAAGTTAGTAACTACCAGTAAAGAAGACCTTGTCATGTAAGACAAGCACAAAGTTATTAAAATGTGAAAACAGCTACAGGAACAGGCCAGGAGTTTATTCCCCTTCTCCACTCACAATCCTTGTCATGAGGAGGGGTGGTTTTCATCCCGTGTTCCAGTTTGGCTGCAGTGGAAGGTGTCTGGATGTGAATCCCCACCTTGTGCTGAACCACAGGGCTCTGTGGGGTTGTTCTGACCTTTTCAGCTTTCTGCATTCTCCCTTCCAGCTCCCCCATTAACACTCAGCAGCCGCAGGTGAGGAGGGGGATGGGCGGTGAGGGCTGAAAATGCACTCCAGGAAAATCTCCTGAAGAAGGAATATCCAATCCATTCCCGTGACAAAGATGAAAGGAGACTGGAAAATGTCACAAAACTAATTCATTCTCCTGAGAAAGCCAATAAGGGAAAAAATGTGTCTTGTTCTACTCCTCTGCATGTAACTCCCCTAGACCTGGCTTGGATGCTCCAATGAAACCACCAGAATTTACAATCTTTGGGAAAATCTACTTGTAAATCAGCCAGGCTTGTGATGACTTTCAAGGATTTTAAGTTACTGCTCAAGAAAAACAAAACATGACAAAGAATCCTCAACAAACACATTTCCCCCTCCATCACACCCTCCTCACCGATGTGGAACAAGATATTCCTTAGGACAAAGAGTTTGGGGAATAGTGACCTAAGCAAGGCAGTTTCTCCTTCCCCTGGCAGGCCCCCACCCCTGAGTTACCATTTTATCACTGTTTTATGAATATCTGCGAATTTTAGGTTCTTCTCTTTGCCTTGGCACAGTTTCAGAGCCAAGGGGTGCCCATTGCAGCCATTCTCATCATTAGCAGAGCTGACACAGAGTCCCCTCCGTGCTGAAACGGGAATTCATCTCTCCAGAAGGTGTAAGAATTTTGCATTTCCAAATCACTTCTTGATGCTGCTTTCTCTCTTTCCTGGGATTAAAGAGGGCTGGTGCTGTAGGGGTGATCAATTCCTGTAAGGATGCAGCACATAGTCCTGGCTTGAGATCCCATTTTCTTTTTAAAAACCTGGCAAAATCCCTTTTAAAATCGTGATGGGAATATTTTTCATGAACGAAAGTGAGCCCAAGCAGTAATGCACCAGCAAGGTACAGATTTCCTGAGAGCAGTTCCCAAATTAATGAAGAAAATACCCATTTTTACTCATCTAAACATTACCATTTTTCATTTGCTATACCTATTACAACTGCTCACAGTTAAAAGGGCAGTGTCATTATTAAGTCTAAGCCTGAAAACAAGGAGAGGTGAGCTTATTTCATTCTTTTTGCATGCTCTTCAGTGCTTGACAAATTGGTATTTTCCTTCCAAGTAATAATTTCTGTGCAGATGCAAAGCAGCCAGATCCCAGGCTGAGACTTTTCAGACCTGCACAAGTTAAAGTTACGTGGTTATTTCTGCTTTAGAGCGACGTGACCCAGAGCTGTCACTGACTGGAGATGTTCCTCTCAGGGGTGACACACAGCCTGTCTCCCCAGAGCAGGGCTTTGGGCCAGCAAGTGACAGCACTCAGGGAGCAAAAAATCCTGCCCAGGTGTGTGGGAGGACAGGTGAAGTCTGTATTAGTGGGGCTGAACGAGTCAGCCAAATATGTGCCAGAATCAGCAGGACAGATAATGAATCCTTACTCTTTGCATTTGCTGAAGCCACAATTCTGGATCTGACTCACCAGTTCCTGCCTGTGCTAACCCCTGTGTGAGAAGCCACAGTTTCCTCACAACCACCCAGCAACAGGCAGGGGTTACCCCTTGTTCATCCCATCTCCACAAAACACATCCCTGCTCACTGCCCACACCCCCTCCCTGCTGTCCCCAGGGTGAGGAACTGAGGGACATTGAGGACCTGGGGGAGCTTTCTCCACTCTGCTAATCCACAGTGCCCTCCATCCTTCTCCTCTCCTGGGGGCAAGCCAAGAATCTGCCATCAAGAGATATTTCTGCTTGGCTCCTTCCTCTCCAGCCTGCTCAGAAAATGAGCTGACCCCTCACTAACACCTTCTCACATGCTCACACTGGATCTTCCCTTACACATCCAGGCCTGGCTTGGGGAAAATGAGTGAATCAGGTCATTATTCGTGCACCTTCTGAAATCCCTGTCCTTGCTGCTGTGCTTCAGACTGGTCTAACTCAGCATAAGGGCCAAACCATTCAGCTCATCCCAGTGAATCCCACCCACCACATTGCCCTGACAGGAGCTGTATTCTGTTGTACAGCTTCAACAGCCAATATTTTTAATACTTCACACCTAGGCTTTGGTGTGTAGCTGGGGTAGCATGTCCAGCTAGAGCATCTCCATCATAAATTGACCAGCTGTCCCAAAAATACAACTCTCTCTACTTGAGAACTGTTCTCAGCTCTTAATTTACACATTTCTAATGAATTCTCACCCTCCCCTTCAAAATCTCGTCCAGAGGCATTTTTCCTTTTAGTTAACAATGTACCTGCCTATTTACATCCTGTTTGCAGCCAGTGTTCTCTTACAGAGGTTTAAAAAGCCTCCACTACAGCCCTCATTGTTTTCCAACCTTCCCGTGCTGTCCATCTCACTTTTCTTTCAAGCTCTTATCCTTTGTAGCTCAACAAACAAGACTTTCAGTTTCAAAAATCTCAGGTGCTTCAGTCTCTGTCCCCCCAGTCATTTTTAACATGTCCTAATGAAAGGCCATCTTAACTACAGCAAATCAGACTGGAAAGGGGAAAAAGGCAACCACACAGCCCTCACGGCAGGATCCTCATCCCTCTTCCTGTTTTCTCAGTGTTCCAGTTGCTTTCCCCTCTCTCCTTGTTCTTTGCATGCCACTTCCAGCCCTTTCACCTCAAAATACCCAGCTGAGCCCCGTCTGTGGATGAAGTTCTTTACAGCTGGGCCTGTGGCTTTTCCCTGCAGAGGCAGTAAGTTTAATTATCTCCTTTTTCTCACTGATTTGCACAGTCTGTGACCATCACTGGGTCATTAATACACACACAGAGGTAAGTGTCCAAAAATACACCCAACTGCACAGCTCACTTTTGCCCTGTGAGTCTTTTGGTTCTTTAGGAATTCGTTTCTCTGTTACCATCACGTCTCCTGCATGAGCCTGATGCAACTCCGATTGTCCTGGTTTTCAGTCAGTCGATACTGGGATCAATAGAAAGGTGACAGGGTGGCAGGAAGAGCCAAGAGGCACGTGGAAAATGAGTGAATATCAGATTGGTCTCATTGCTGAACCCAGGGGTTTACAAAGCCTGCAAGGGATGTGACACCACAGACTCACAGAGGGCAAAGGGCTCTGCTGCCTCCTCACGTCTCACGTCAGCTCACATGAGCTTTGTGGCTCCAGCCCACAAAATAAAAAAAATGCAATTTAGAAACTGTTAATACAGAACCAATCTGATTAGAAATATCATCCTGCCAGAGGAGATGCACTTCCCATCCAAAAATCCCTGCAATAAAACCAAGGCCCTCTTCCAGCCTCAGGAAAGAGAGGAGGAACAAGACACAAGAGCTGCCTTTGCCTCAACTTTCACCCAAGACCAAAAATTCAGGTGATGGTGACTACATTTTTTTCCACATTGACTGTTTTTTCTTTTCTAATACACTTGGAAAAGAAATCCCATGGCAGACACAGAGATCCTGGTTGAACAAGAGGTCTGGTGACTGTGAGCATCGAAGAGGAATGATTTAAAAGATGAAAAACAGACAGTCTAAATAATTCCCTTTTTTCCCTTTTCAAATACAGAACAATTTATTAATGCAACCTTTTATGCATCTAATCATCTGAACAGTTGTCTATTTCTGTTGGGGAAAAAAAAAAAAGGAAATATAAATTTCTAATTCCAAACCAAGACCTCCTGCATTTCACTCCTGTATGCAGAGAACAACCCAGGCCTTCACTCTTTCCTGGCTGGTGTTCATCACACCTGCTCTTTGGGCCACTGGAGTCACAGCAGAAAATGCCAGTAAAGAACTGTCCAGAAGTCAGATTCAGGAAGGTTTTTGTGTTTGAACACAAACTGTCACCATCCTACACAAACATAATGGTCAAGGTGTACGGCCCAGCCAAACCAGCCTCCAAAGCCACGTTTTTCCAGTGTTATTTTCACTCCTTCAAGAAGCGTAATTGACTTTTCCAGACCAGTTTATTCTTTGTTATCAATTTTATACCATGCCAGGTATGACAGTTTGTTCAAAAAGATAAATTGAGGTGTCAACATATTTTCCATTTTTGAAAGTGTGAAATGTAAATATTTAATGAGCAGATTTAGAAACTCCTACATCTGTGCTTGATTTATTTGCTAATGTTGTCAGTACATTTTCCTTATACTTTATATTCAAGTATTGAGCATCCTCCCCCACTCTTTTCTTTCCAAATTTCTTCAACCTGCCAATGCCAGGACTGAGACATCTCAACTGTTGTCTCAGGCAGTGGCCAGGAGCTTCATTTTTACCTTCCCAGAATAAAATAAAAAATAAAATAAAATGGAGATGTCTTGGTGTACCACAACTGCAATGTGCACAGATGCAATAAAGCAGAAATGACCAAATGTAACAAAGGAAAAAGAGAGTGGAATCTTCTCATTTTAATTTTAGCATGAGCACAGAAAAGTCTCACCTTTCTCATGGTCAGATCACCAGCTCAGCACCAAATCTTCCAGGTTCATCGTAGTTATATAAAGAAAACTCACATCTTCAAAATTCAGGTTATGGATATTTTAGGACTCCTGGAAACAGAGTGCATGTTTGATATTCTAATCAGTTGGTTAATAGAACCTATCTGTTCAAAATTTATTTGCTTAACTACACAAAATATTTAAACGAAGTATTTAGTTGCTTGCAACCCCTGCTAAAGACATGACACAAGATCTTTTTGAACTCTAAAACACAAAAAGAGAGCTATTGAAGCAGCACTCCATCAATTACTGGCTCAAAATTACTTCAGAAAGAATTTCTTCTCATCTCCAGCAGTATCTTTTATATAATCTTCTTTGTACAAGTTTAAATATATTTTAAATGGTGCATCAGCAACTCCTACTTCCAACAACTCAACTCACCAGGCAGAAAATACCTTTGAGAGCTGCAAACCTTCAGCATTTGCTAAGGTGGATGTTCATACACATGAGGAACACTTCTGTGGGAGATAGAAATATATATAATTATTTAATGAGTGACAGGACACACACCCACACAGATCCTAGAGGACAAAGCACTGGAAACTGGAGACAGTGCACTGGAAAACACTGCTGGCACCAAGCACATCTGTGCCTTTCCTATTAGCACTGAGGAGAGACTCGAGGCACTCAGACATAATCCCAAAAGCCATTTCCCAAGTCTCTACACCCAGACTCAGTTTCAATTCAATCCTTAGAGTGAAATCCTGGAGCTGAAAGGTCAATGGAGCAACTTCCCTGGGCTTCAGGAGCAGCAAAGCCTCCCCCTACATCATTAATCCAGATAATTCATTATCATCCTGATTCAGAACAACCTGTCAGGAAATGGGAACAAAGCCTGTAAACACCTTTCATGTTATTTCCATGTTCTTCACTGCAGCAACACATTAATGATCCATGTGGTAGGAACACGGCGTGTACAAAGTGGGGGAGAAAAAAAAGACAAGGAGAAAAGGGGGAAAGAAGCTTCACATTTGATATTTTTCACTATTATGCAAGTGCTGAGAAAAGAAAATGGTTAGGGGTATTCAACAAGCAGTTATTTGGGAAGTTTTTGGATTTGCATGGTGACAGGAATGAAAAAAAGGCCCTCTCCAGTTTTTAGACACACAGGGTTCATTTTTTTCTGCAGCGAGCCATGAAGAATACAGGGAATATATAGAGAATATATAGAATATAGAGAAAACATAGAGCATTGTAAAGATGTGCAGTGCAACACAAAGCAGAACCCCACCCCAAGCAGACAACGACAGGCGGGCACCTTCCCTCAGAGTGAGTCACTGGCACTCATTAGGAAACCAATTATCCCCATCCCCATCAAGCAGATGGTTTGGATGCCCATCAGGCCGTTCTCAGCAGGAGGAATCACCACGAGATGTCCCACAGCTGGGGTGGTGACTCTGTGTCAGCATCAGGGACCTGCGGCTGAAAAACCAAATAAACAGCGACAAAAGCCTGAGGATGGCACACGCAGGGGTGGAACAGCAAATACCAGTGGCTGGAGGGAGTGGCCTGGATGGGTTGGTGAGCTGAGGACAAGGAGACAGCAGCAGAATGACACAGGCAAGCATTAAGCCACACAAAGATCAAAAAACCAGATTCTGACATCCAGAATGGAGGATTCTGTCTGGAGAAGCTTTGGTAGCACCCTGAGAAGAGTGGTGCAAGGGCACAGGATTTGTGTATTTATTTTTAGATAGGTAGTCCAAAAAAATAAATCTTGCTCAGCTGGACTCAAAATACTAATTTAAACATAAATAATCTGCCTTTGGATTCTTCAGGGTTTTGTGTTTGTTTTATCTCTTTTTGAATACTAAGTTAATCTCAAAATGCAAATGACCTTTTAAAAAAATCTCCACCCTTAAACCTCATCCTGTCACCTCTTTTTCATCAGTAATATTCACTAAATTTATCCTGGATTTGTGGAGTTTTAGCACCCTAAACTCTCTCCATTCAATTAATAATGTCCTCACACAGAGAATCCTGTCTGCTATTCATTCCCTCGTTCATCAGTGGGAAGGGGAGCATATGGGGACCAAAATACAGGCCAAGGATGTAGAAAAGAGCCTTCAGAATTGGCTCTTCAGCCTGGAGGAGCAGCTGATGCACCCTCATGAAACACCTCTGAAGAGCAGACAACAGCATTCATGTCACAGAACTGCTGAGAAGGCTCCCGTCCCTCCCTCCCTCCCCAGCACACATCTGCTGAGGAACACTCAGCAATCACCCCCTTGAACCCCCACACAGAAGCTCAGGGTGCCTTGAGATCTCCCTCTGCTTGTTCCTTTGGTTTTGTCTTTGCTGTGATCTCTGATGTCTCCCTGTCCCATTTCCTAAATGGACAGAACCATCCTTTTTGTCTTAACCCCTCTTGCTCCCATAAGAACCCACTCTGTCACTGGGTTATTGCACCTCCTGTTCCCCATGGAACAGCTCCTTGTTCTCCACCGCAGTTCTTCCCTCAGGATGCTCCACACTGCTCCTCCTTTCTCGCAAAGTTCATTTCCTCCTCTCTTCCCTTCTGAAATCACTTCATTTATCTTCTTCCCCACTCATCCCCCCTTCCTTCCTAAGGGCTCCTGCTCTTCATAGGGAGGGTGGACCAAAGTGCCCAGACTGAACCAGGAGGTTCCTTTCTATCTTTCTTCTGGCTCACCTGCCAGGCCCCACCTTCACCTGTGCTCTCCAGAGAGTGAAAGAGCAAAACTGCCAAGGAATCTTTTGAATTCTGGATGCCTTCATAGTCAAGAGGGTGTTTTGATACAGCTGAGATTCAAGTTTCAGGGATGCTGACAGCCCTTTCATTCCTCTAAGCAAGCACTTCATTTCTGGATCATACACACACAGAAAGGAGGAAGAAAATGATGATTTATTTTCATGAGTGAAACACAATTACTGGTGTGTGAGATACAACCGAAGTAACACGTTTCTTTCTCATACATTTATGAACTGGAATTCATGGTGAGAGAAACATCCTGTGGGAAAAAACATGAGGCATTCCAAGCATCAGTCCCAACGCTGGCAGCAAAAGAAGAGCAAAGGACAAAATCTCTGCACGCTCCCTCCCTCACAGCCAATTCACCTGAGCCAGCAGACACAAGGTGCTTGCACAAGAACCTCCTCCAGCTCCCCTCAGATCTTTCCTTGAGGATTGTTGTCCCTGGGCTGGAGGCTGCCCAGCATGAAGTAAAAGCAAGGTGGCATTTTGAGTAGCAAAGCTGCCCTAGAGGACCTGCTAGAGAAGAGGTGTCAGACTGAAGCAAATCTTAGTGGAAGCCCAAATAATTTAATAAAGTTGCATTCACAGAATCACAGAGTTGGAAGGAATCTATTAAGGATCATCTGATCCCATCCCCTGCCATGGGCAGGGACACCTCCCACTGTCCCAGGCTGTCCAAGCCCCAGGGTCCAGCCTGGCCTTGGACACTGCCAGGGATCCAGGGGCAGCCACAGCTTCTCTGGGCACCCTGTGCCAGGGCCTGCCCACCCTCCCAGGGAACAATTCCTGCCCAATACCCCATCCAAACCCACTCTTTGTCAGTGGGAAGCCACTCCCCCTTGTCCTGTCCCTCCATCCCTTGTCCAAAATCTCTCTCCATGTTTCCTGCAGCTCCTTCAGGTCCTGGAAGGCCACAACGAGGTCACCCCAAAGCTTCTCCTCTCCAGGCTGAACAATGCCAGCTCTCCCAGCCTTTCCTCCCAGCAGAGCTGCTCCATCCCTCTGAGCATCCTGGAGCCTCCTCTGGGCTCTCTCCAGCAGCTCCAGGTGCTCCCTGTGCTGGGCCCCAGGGCTGGGGCAGCTCTGCAGGTGGGGTCTCACCTGAGCACAGGGGCAGAATCCCCCCTCCCCCGCTGCCCACACTTAATTACAGAAAAATAAGAGAAAAAAGGCTAAATTTTGAAATCCAGGGTATGTATAGCAACTTGGAAGCAGCATGTGGGATAGAAAGACTCTTTCTTTTTCTTACCCGCTCCAGCTCTGCTGCAGATTAAAACTTCAGAGGCATTGTTTTTTCACACCAATGGCAAACAAAACATGGCTGTCACAGGCCAGAAGCACCACAATCTGTATCAAAATCACCAAGTTAAAGGTATTTCTGCTTGGTGATTCTGTTGGCCACGCTGTTTTAGCATCCAGAGACCTGAATTGAGCTGGAATGTGGCTGACTGGGTGTGGACAAGCATCCAGAGAATGTCTAACCCACAGCAGTGCAGGAGCTGAAACAGTCCCTTGGCTGGAAACCAGGAGAAAATGAAGTCTGGGGTGGTTTCAGTGGTTGCTTTTCACCACAGTGTCTTTGCTGGAAAAAACAAAATCTGGTTTGTGAGGTGTTGGGAGGTCCATACCAAGGGACTCTCTGCTCCCACTGAGCTATTTTCAATGCTGACTTCTTGGGCAGGTTTGGAAATCCCGACTGCAGCTGTGGTGTTAACCTTGCTCCTTCACAGAGAGCCACAACCAAACCAAACCAAACCAAACCAAACCAAACCAAACCAAACCAAACCAAACCAAACCAAACCAAACCAAACCAAACCAAAACCCCTCAGCTTAAAAGCAGCAAATCCGGAAAGGACACAAAATGATGAAATTGGAAAAATCAACTAAAGGCCGCCTCAATATCTCATGGGAAATGGTAGTTTTGCTTAATAGGCTTTGTTAATGATTTTTTAAGGAATTTAATATTACGCTTTAAATTTTTAATTACAAGAAATATGAAGAAGTCAGATCTGCAGGTAATAAGAATTCACAGCCAGAAAGCATCCATTTTTCATTCCTTTTAGTAGTTTGTCTCAAAGCTCCTCAAACTGTTGTGATCTGCCCACTGCTGACACAGCTCCAGGACAAACACTCGGGTTTGTCATCTGAAAATCCTGTTGATAGCACAAGGTGTCCAATGAAAGCCAGTCAATATAAAACCTGCAAGAGGAGTTTGGGCCACTTTCTGCACATCATAAATGTGTTTGAAATGCTGCCTTGAAGGTTTGGCTTATTGAACACTGCATTGAAAGTGCTCTCATCTGATTTTAGCTTATCAAATCATTTGCCATTAAAAAATGCCATCAAGTAGCACTTTAGTGTTGGAGGATCTGTGGCATCACAGAACTATGGGGTTAGGAGAGACTTTGCTACACCATCTAACTCGTTTTTCCCCCCAGGATAAACCATCCTGCACCTTTTCTGACTGATGTTCTGAAGGAACAGCAGCATCTCTGGAGGATCCATCCCAAGAAAAAAATGAAAAATCATGCAGTATTGAATTTTCCTCCCCACTGAAATGCTGCACTTGTCTCAGGACTTCCATTTCTAGACTGAAAGTTTTGCTGCTTTGTGGGATTTTACCCATTTGAAATAGAGAACCAGCTACCATGAAGTTTCTTTCATATGGCCAGTCTTACCACAACTCATGACTTGTTATTTTCAGGTTAACTACAAAGCATAATTCCTTCTTTTTTATTGCGTGGCAGAGTTCAGCCTTGCAATTTTGATCCTGTTCAGCCAGGAGGTGCAGCCTCAGGTACAAGAACTGGGTGTGCTCTCCCCAAAGAGAAGCAGCCTCTGAGGGACACAGATTTAATATCACCTGGATCAAACTCCAGGAACTGGAGCTGGCTGCATAAACTGCTCTGAAAGGCACCCAGCTTTTGCCATCTGCATATTTATTAGCCATGCCATCATGCTTTATTCAAAAGGATTAGTACAGACAGAGTACAGCCCTGGGGACAGATCTCCTAAAGGGATGTCATGCGTGGTTCAGTCACACGTGTTGGAACAGTCTAAACACACAGTGGCAGTGCCAGTGCTTTTATCATCTACACTTGTAATCACCTGAAAACTTACCCCCAATGCCGAGAAATGGTTGGGTTTTTTCCCCACAAAGCTTTTGATTGGCATGAATTATCTCTCCTGCTGTTTCAAAGGAGCATTTCAGCATTAAAGTACTGGTGCTTCCTGCCCTGGGTGTGTGTCCCAGGCAGTGTCCCAGCAGGGAGCTGAAGCCCTGCGATGGCAGGGAAGCTCTGCATCCCAAACCAGAGCTCCCTGGGAGGAAACAGCAATATCAGGAGGTTTAGCAGGAGGGGCTGAGCCATCACAGTGACACCTTATCCAAACACAGATTGTAGAGTCACTCCTGCAGGTTTCCCTATCAATGCACACAAACCTTTTAAAAACCACCTGTTTGACAAAAGACGCTGTTGAATTCCCTGCCACAGCAACACCTCTGCAGGCAGGTCCAAAGGAACATGCTGTTGTTGTTCCCCCATGAAATGAGTTGCCATGGCCAGAGCAGAGGTCTCTGACAGACTCTGCTGCTCTGACATCTCTCCAGCTCAGCATTTTGCCATTAATTCTCACAAGGCCGTTTCCTTTCCAACACAGCCACAGCAGACACTTGGGAACGCTGCAAGGCACTGGTTTGGCTTTCATCTGTCTGACACTGGCCTGGAGCAGACCTGAAGACATGGAGGTTGTTGGGTCAAGACAATCTGAAGGTGTTTTAAAAATGGTTCAAGTTCTCCAATGTTGATATAATTGATTTTTAAGTGGAAGAAGAGAAAAGCAATCGTTTCAGACTACTTGAGCTTGACACAAAGCCAGGGCTGGATTTGCTGAGGTCGGGACAGCGGACAAGGGTGAAGGAACAGGGGAGGAAGGACAGGGCCAGGAGCAGCCACAGGAGCACAGGATGCCCAGGATCCCAGCACACATCCCCAGCTCACTGGGGAGCAAACTGCCCCCTCATGCTGGACAACAAAGGCCCCTGAGGCTGCCCACAGGGGGATTTGGATCAGGCATCAAACCTCAGACTCACAGAATCGTTCAGGTTGGAAAAGGCCTTGAAGATCATCAAGTCCAGCCATCAACTCAGCACCACCACCCTGTTCACCATCAAACCATGTCCCCATATCCAGACATTTTTGAACACTCCCAGGTGTGACTCCACCACTGCCTCGGGCACTCTGTTCCAGTGCTTTACAACCTTTTCCATGAAGAAATTTTCCTCACATCCCATCTAAGTTTCCCCTGGTACAACCTGAGGCTGTTTTGTCTTTTCCTGTTGCTTGTTAAATGCACCAAAATAAACTCTGAGGAAAAGAAAAGAGAGTAATAAAAAGTGAACATTTGGGTTGAATGCACGAGTAATGTGGCATCTACTGAAACTGGAAGAACACAAGAGAAAAAAGATCATATGTGGGCTAGTAGCAGAGTACTGCATAAAGGCTGACATTTCAGAAAAAGAAACATCCTGGAAGTGAAGAAAAGTCTGTCTCTCCAGGAGAAAATACTTAGTCTGTGTTATTTCTGATACCATTGTCTGCTTTGGCTTTTAGGAAATGCATTTTCCTTTGTTTATGAATTTGAGAGTCTTGCAGTACTTATGTATATGAAGAAGCATCTTGTACTCCTGATCTCTAAAAGCATAATTATTCTCTTGACTGAACAACCTTTACGATTGTTACTGAGCTTCTAAAACCTTACAGCCTCTCACCCGTGGATTCTTGCAGGAAAAGTCAGTTGTTCTACAGTGGCTCATGTCCAAACGCCTCTTCCTTCAGTCACAACGTCCCCTCCCATTCCTCACATCCCTCCCATCCTTCCCACCCACCACCATTTTCCTCTTGTCCTCAGCAAAGCACATTGCTACACACTCTCCCTTCTCCCCCTGGACATGGAGGAAAACTGACTTTTTTTGTTGGGGGTTTTTAATACCCTTGTCAAAGACACAGCAACACAATTCTCAGTGGCTGCTTGACATTAGTTAATCCCATCATCTAATTAGACTCAACTGTAATATGAAAAAACAGAGTTTATTCATTAATCTTTCCATTCCCTAGACAAGCAAAAAATCTGAAATCAATACCAATGGTGAAAAGCTTTGTGTAGAATACTAAAAATATCAGGGTATGCCAATATTTTTCGATCAACCCATACAAATTAGAACCAAAGCAGTTGGCTGTGCCCCACATTCATGTGTGACCAGGCAGCCGATATTTAATAAAGTAAAAGATTTCTACATCTACTTCATTAAAATGCAGATGTTAAATACTTCTTTATAGCAGGCAGTGGGATCTTTGTCGGCGTCCTTGTTACAGCCTCTGTTTTCAACATTTATCTCATGGTTTATGCAAATAGCCAGGTGCACACAAGTCATTCCAAAAGCTTCTCTTGAGTGTAGGTGTGTTTGGGTTGGGTTAGATTCAGCAGATCAAAATTAAGAAAATCCTCTCCAGTGGCACCCTTCACAGGAGCACAGAACAGGAACGGGCAGACATCAGAGATAGAAAGAAAGATTCTGGAATTACATTTTTAACCACAAAGCCAGAAAGTCCTAAAGCAGATATGCTGGGGAGACTGTGGGATTTCTATTGTCCTCTCAGGAATAAAACCAGCTGAGTGGATCTCGCACGGAGGTGACTTGGAAAACCTCTTTGTGGGCACTGCTTTTCTACACCTGCACGAATGTCTACATCAAAAGGGGTGTGGAGGAATGGTGCTTGCAGGACAAGAAGATCTAAGCTTCCAGAATCCGTAGCAATGCAGAAGTTTTTCATTTCTACAGTTTCCTTTTCATTCCCAAGCATTTTCCACTTTTACAGGACAGCATCTCACAGCTCATTCTAGAAATTATACAAGACCAAAGGCACTTCACGTGAGGGTCTGTGTGTTTGTAACACAGCCTCTGTCGTTCTGCTTTCCAGAGATACAGCCAATTTTCAGAGGAGTGCTTAGAAGGAAGGCAGTGTTTGCTAATATAATTTCATGGCAAAGATGCCTTCTCATGTTTATACATTAAATCATGAAAACGACAGCTACATATGGCATCCAAGAGAACTGAATACATTAAATTTCTTGTTTTGACATATTTTTGGTGTGAAAAGAAGGAACCAGTATCTTCACAAGAAACAATCTAAAGTCAAGAGCTACCCACCACTAAGAACTCAATCCTGCTATCTTTGCATTCCCAGTGCCTCCTTTGAAGCTTCCACTCACCTTTGAAATTCCTGTATCAAAGCAAAGTTTGTATCTTAAAAGACCTTCAATTATTCTGAAACTTAGTTAATAGAATCACCCCCTCCTTCCATCAGCCCAACACAGAGACTGACAACACAGTGGCACAGCAGGAGTTTAAGGGTTGCTGGAACAAAATTACTGTTCTAATGATGATTACTTTGCTGTTATGTCTGTTACAAAAGGAGTGTTTGGAGAGGCTGTTGCTCCTTGAAATTTGTTGTTTCACTGTTACCGGAGTTACCACAAAGATTTCTGAGTGTGGGGTCATTTTTCACTATTACTCGTATACAAAACTCATGTCTGAAGTGAAAGGCACAAGAAAAAAGGCACTTAGGAGCCTCAGCATGCCGTGATGTCTGAGAGGGCACAGAGAGACGTGGATATTCACAATCAAGTGCTTCCCAAAACTCTCACCTTCAAAACAAAAACAATCTCCAAGTGCTGCTCTAAGACTTCAAGTAGTGGAGCTAAATGAAAAGCAAAGACGTGAAGTGCTGTGCCACGTCAGGAAGGGATAACAAAGAGCTCGTTTACACCTGCAGCCTGCGGGACAGGGCTTCCACCTGCTCTGGCTGCCCAGAGACCTCTGCAGAGCTCCCTCCCCTCCAGGCCGTGCTCTGCTCCCCGTTATTTTGTGCCGGAGCACTGATGCTCCAAGCTGCACATCAGCACATTCCAAATCTTGCTGCACCCTTTCACTGCTGGTGGCTGTGCCTGGACATTCCCAAATGCTCTCCCAAATGCTCTTTGCTGTGGCCACCTCGCTGCTGGAAACAATTCCCTTCCTACTCACACCTTTCAGTTTTAGTGCTGGAGGTGGATGACGGGTTTGGTGCCTCAGTACCAGCAGAAGTCCCACATGGGAATTTACACCACCACACGTCCCCAGGGCCATGGGCACCCCAGGGCCTGCAGCTGGCACAGCACTGAACTCCCCCCCTCAAGCATTTTTTGCCCAGCATGAACAGCTGGAGGAGGCTGGATATTCCCTCTGAGGCTGCTGAGCTGCTCCCTGCCCTAGGTATGGATGTGGCAGGTTAAGAGGAAAAGAGGGAAGGTCCTGCTATGTGAGAAACATCTGGGCCTGCAAAAATAAGGGAAAGGAGGCACCAGAAAAGGACAAAACCAGTTCCAGCTAAAGGGCCAGGGATTCCTGTGTGGAATTAACCTGGGGCTGACCAAGCAGCTGTCTTTTTGTCTGGGTGTCTGTGCAGTTGGAAAAGAAGAGCGTGAGGGGGAAATTTCTCCTTAATCCAGAAAAGGTGTTTTAGGCCATCATCCTAAAATACCATTCATTAACCCACTGTGGAGACAACTCCTCTAACCAGGCGTGGGGATACAACAAATTAGCAAGTGACCAAACCTAGCCAGAACAGGAGATTTTTCATAGATGAAAGGGCTGGACCACCCCTGGGTTTGACACAGTGCTGCTGCTGGGCTACCAGGCTGGCCAGGATCTGATCCACAGGGGAAGGGGAAACAATGGGAATGCTGAGACCAGCACAGTCTTACTGGGAGCTGGGAAGGACCACACTCTTGTAGCTAAACATTCAGGATGAGATTTCAGGCTGTTTTTCCAAGTTATCTGGGCTCCTGGCTTCAGACATGTCTGAGACAAAGTCCACAGGACTGTGCCCAGCTAATGCAAAACAAGGCAGCTGCTGCTCTGGAGCCCCTGGAGGTGTTGCTTCTGCCCTGAAGTGGTCTTTTATTCCTGCCACAGCATCCAGATGGCACTTGGACATCGCAGGAGTGTGGCACTCACCTTCCAGCACCTGGTGCAGGCTGCTGATGCCCCCCAGGGCAGAATGTGGAGAAAGATGAGGGCGCTGGCTTTAGCTCTTGGCAGAAGGCAGGCTGTGCTTCTGCCCTCAGCGTGGAGAGGAGTGCGATGGTCCCAACCACACCTGACAGGGGCTGCAGGAGAGGGGAGACTGCAGCCAAGCCTGCCCTGGGCAGCTGGGTGGGAGCAGGGAGGTGTGAGGGGTTACAGCCTCTGGCAGCCAGGAGCTCACCTGGGCTCACACAAAACCAGCACCTGCCTGACTTGGATTTTGGAGGGGTTCCTGTCTCACCTGGAGGAAGAGGATGAAGGACACCCCTCAGCAGCGAGCTGCTGATTAATTAGAGGAGACAAATGCCAGCCCTGCTGCTGTAATGAGGAGAGGCATCTTCGAGCACTTTCCTCACACACTTGACACTTCCCATGGTACTTCACCTGACAGGCCACAGCTCCCTCCGCTCTGCAGAGCAAACATCAATACAGATTAACACCTCCCAAAGCTGTCAGGCACCAATACCACATACAGTGTCCTCCTTCCTGACCTCTATGAGAAACAAGCTTCTAAAACATCCTATCTTGTTGAATTTTAAGAGAAGATAGAAATTAAAGCTATAAATACACCTGCTAAGTACAAACACAAAAAGGGAAAGTGTGAAAAACCTTAACGCTGATATAAGTTAAGGCAAAAACGAGGATTGGGATGGCAGGAAGGAAATATTTAAAAGCAGAGAAGGGTGGAAAGGGCGATTGTTGAATCCTGAAGCATAAAACATGATAAGGATTTTTCAATCTTAATATAAAGATAAAGGAAGTTTTCCAGATTGCAATGGAAGCTTTTGCCTGTAGAAAAAAGTGTCCACTGCGAGACACTTTTAGAATTTTTTTTTTTTTTCTGAAACTAAAAGACTAAAAGATAATTAATACTCTATTGTGGAAGATAGAAGGTACACTTCAAAAACAACCTCTTCTCGTTGCCTCCATCAGCTGACTTCCTGGAGTGCTCCATTTGTCTTTAAGTGGACTCTTAGAGAATCCTGTTGAAGACTTAAGAGCCCTCAGTAGCACCTTTTCATCTTCTTAGCCTGCTGCCTGCTTTAGGCATCTGCAGCAGAGTCACATGCTTGGACTGAAATGTCACCTCCCTGCCCCTCCTCCTCAGCACCCAGGTGATTCCTCCCTCCCTCAGCACAGCGCTCGGACTGCTGGGATTTACAACCTAAAGGCTGAGGGATTCTTTTTCTTTGTAATTCTACATAACAAACGAATCAACCAAGGCGGGAATTAGGATCATAAATGGTCTCCTCACTCCTTTCAGCCACTTCTGGAGCTTGCTTATCTCTCCCCATCTGTCCCTCCCCACTGTTGGGCTCACAAAGAACAGGGAAGGGAAATACTGAGATGGGGAGATAAGGCAGGGACAGGAGCCAACCTGATGAGTGGGAGAAGAGCATCAGGTTAATTCTACCTTGGTGAAGTGACAAACAGGGCCAGAAGCAAGTTTAGGAAAGAACTCCCTGGACTGATCCCTACCACACTGCTTCAAGACTCAGCCCTGCAGAAGGGAGCAGCGATTCAGCTGCAGGAGGTTCTCTATTTTCACTGTCTATTTACATGATATTTATGACTCTGGCCTAAAAGGAACCGCTCCATTACCTAATCCCTGACTGCAGGAATAGCCCCAGGTGCCGAGGGCAGGGCTGGGCTCCGTGAAGCTCAGCTAAGGAGAAGGACATGCAATTCTTACAGGCATTGACTGTTCCACTTACAGCACTGATTGGCTGGTAATCTTCAAAGCAATTCATCTTTCTCATGCTTATTGATTAACAAAATGTAGAGTCTCTGACAGCGACATGTTGCTGACCTTGGGAATTGTGTTGTGGTTGCCAAAAAGCCAAGAAAAGCCCCACTCCCTACAGCTGTCCTGTCAGGAAGCCTCACCTGACTGCCATGCTTCAAGTTTTTGATTTTCCATGATGACATGGAAGAAGAATTGTGTGTGGCTGGCACAGCACAACCAGAGCAGCTACAACCCCTTGCTCTATTTCCAGGTGAGTGTTCCTGTGAACCACCTTGAAATAAATGGAGTTGCCTGCTGTGTCAGAGGTGTTTATCTCTAAGGAATGTTGCCTTTATTGGAAAAGCTGAGTGAAAAGAGCTCTCTTGTGAATCTGAGAGTGGAGATTAGACTTGTTGCCTTTAGATTAAACCTCTCCTAATTAACCTTCCAATTAACCTCACATCACTCCTTTGAACAAGACCATAAATACAAATGTTACTACATTCCCTTTTATCAGAAAAGAGTGTTTGCTAGATGGAATAATGATAGATGGCTATAATCTATAGAGAATTATATTAGCAAGAGTTTCAAGCTCTGCTCTCAGTCCCCAGGAGGAGCAGAGAGGGCACAGCTGCTCGGACAAGCACAAAACACAAAGCACAAAATTTTCTCCTCAGTGTTTTGCAAAGTGAACTGTGAGATGCAGAATCACTTGAAAATACTGGCCACATTTGCCAGGTTTAAAGAAAACCTGAGCTGAAAAACGATGCCGTGGAGAAATTTAGGAAATCAAACAAAACCTAACCAACCCAGTATCCGTCAGACAGGAATCAATGAATCTGCAACAACAAGGCAACGCTCCAAAGGAAATCGTCCTCTTCTTCATGTGAGGAGGAGCAGTTCTGCTGCTCCTGGATATTTTTTAAGTGATTCCCAATATGCTGAAGCATCCTTTTCTCCTTATCCTTACCCAGAACAGCCCCTCTCTTTTTGCCTTCTCCAGGACTGTTTTTGCGTGTGTGAAAAGTTCTCTCTGTTAGAGACAATGTTCTGCTGAATGTGCAGGTGGTGGGAACGGGTATTGTTTAAAAACTGGAAATAAGTCTGTGTGAACTTTCAGTCTATGAACTTTCACGTTTTCAGTACTGGTTTTCATTTTGTAACTGTTTGGGCTGGGTATAAGTGCCTTTGTATTTAAAGGATTTCACTGCTACCTCCCCTTGCTGAGCAAGTTTCCTGTGTCACTGGTTTCCTCCTGTGCTCCTGGTCTTCAGCCAGTGACGGATCTGCAGCCTCACGTCATCCCTGAGGGGCAGACAGGACAGGGACCAGGGTGCCACCCCACCCAAGCAAACCCCAACAGCCTCCAGTGACCTCCTCCATCCCCTGAGACTTCACATTTCTCTGCTGGGCTCAAGGTGAAACATAGAGTTTTAAACATTGAAACATTAGGATTTTAATTAAAGGTTAGCTTTGCTGAAATTAGTTAACATAGCGTTGATAAGCAAACCCAGCTGGAGTTAATTAAGCACATTAATGATTAGCTAGAGAGTCAGGCCTGGAATAAGTTTTTAGGATTTAAGTAACTGATTGCTTGCTACTTTATATTTGTTCAGCTGTGCTTGTGCTTATGAAACAGACGCCTTTCATTAACAGATCTAAAGAAATGTAGACAATTACTAATTTTTCATTTGAAAATCCATTTTGAAAGGATGAAGGGAGGAACTGGAGGTCCCTCAAGAGCANACTCCTCCTCAAATCACGGGACCATCGACCCATTTCAAGCAACAACTATGCATGCTTAATAATTTTCCAGCTAATTACCAACGAAGCGGGGAGTGGGAGGTGTTAATGTTATAAATATGGATTTGTATTTTAAATATTTTGAACCTTTGTGAATAAATAGACCTTGCAGTGTTGTGTGACCTTGCACTGCGCATTAGGGAGCGATCCCACGCAGCCGCCCGGCCGAAATGAACACACACTTTCTAACTCTGTTAGAGGGTCTTTGTCCGTCTCAGTTGGGTATCGGTATCAGGTCAATGCCCATGTTTTAATAAATCACGGGGACACACAGGGAGATTTTCCCTGTCACATTCTTGTTAAGGCAACATCCCCTTCCCGATTTTATTGGCCAAACCAAGAGCACATGCCCCAGCTGTGGTGCTCTCGTCCAAGGCTCTGTTTCTGCTGTCAGGACCTGCTCTCCAGGCTGCAGCAGGATTCAAGTCACGCTCCCTCAGCTCTCCTCCCAGAGATATCCCTGCACTCCCAGGTACAAATCTCCTCCTTCCTCCTCCCACCACCCTCCCAGCTTCATTTCAGCCCTCCCTTAGGTTCCAACGAGTTGGGAAGTGCCCATTTCATTTGAATCCTACTAACCAATGTGTCTCTTGTGTCACAGCAGCCTTTTCCCACGGGATTTAGGTCTGCATTAGCTTTTTGAACGTGTATTTGTACATGCATGTTTCACTCCTCTTCCAGGACTAGAACTAGAAATGCCAAACTCATACCGAGAGAAATGTCTCACTAAAATCCATCTCTGCTCACTTCCTCCAGCAAAAGGAATCAGCAGTGCACGTAACTCTGGGGAGGAATTTAAACATCACTCAAACTCCCAGGAAAGGTAACAATTTTTAATTCTCATACTGATTTTTGGGCAGCACTCTGGCAACATTTCATTTTCTCACATAACAATTCCAAATGTTGGAGTGGGGTTTTTTTGCTTTTCTCTAGCGTACAATTCAAGCCAGGAATGTTGTATCCTAAAAAAAGAGTGATGCTAGGATACATTACTGTGCTGCCACAGCAGCTTACCAAGAACCTGCACCTGTACCTGCCTGTGCACAGAAATAACCACCCTCACACAGGCACTGGGAGTTCTGAACACTGGGATAAAGCTGGGAATGAAAAGAAAGCTGAGACAGAGAGAAAAGGAAAAAAATATCCATTTTACCGAGGAATATGATCTTCCTTTTTTTTGTTTTCAGAAGAAGAAAAGTTCTCTGGCCTGCAGCAACCCCACATTCTCTGGTAAATTTGTGTCTGGACTGAATTTGGAACAACAGGGCCACGCTGAACAACAGAGCCATTACAACTGGCAGAACAGCTGGAAAATCAGGCTTTTCAAAGAACACATGTGGCTCACTGGACAAAAAGAGCTACCACGACGAGCTAAAAGAGTGGAGAAAAAAAAGAATAGCTGCAGTTAAAGGAGCTTCCTTAGTCCTGAGCTCAGCACTAGAGCCGAGGGCAAACACAGGATGGAAAGCTGTGGGAGCTGCTGGGCAGGACCTGCTGAAACAGGGATTCAGATGGAAATCCAGGCTATGACTTCAAAGAGCGTCTGCAAATATTTACGTTTGCCTTTTCAAGTTCTGACACTTAAATAAATGGCCAGAGGTAAAAGAAAGATTGTGTTTGTGTGCATTTTTGGAATGTTTTGCAAAGAGCTCCAAAGATGAAAACAAGTATCCTGTCAGTCTGACCCTTGCAGAGCATCAAGCGGGAGGGTTGAATGTTCTCAGAACAGAGGTAAATGCAGTGCTTTCAGCCAAAGAAAAAACAAAATCTATACATTATATATAATTATTTAGCAGACTTTCCATGAAGGAAGGTTTTTGTCATTCACTTGCATTCAGTTAACTGAAAATTTACAAACACAGACACAGAGGAAAAAATGAATTTTCAGTGGGAGACACGTCCTGCAGGATAGCACCGTAACCAAATTCTGAATTTGGTGTTTTCTAAAGAACAGGGACTAAACTCCAGCTTTCTCAGAATTACAGATTATCACAGAATCCCAGGATGGTTTGGGTGGGGAGGGACATTAAAGCTCATTCAGTGCCACCCCTGCCATGGCAGAGACACCTCCCACTGTCCCAGGCTGCTCCAAGCCCCAATGTCCAACCTGGCCTTGGACACTGCCAGGGATCCAGGGGCAGCCACAATGGCATTCCTAAAAAACTGTCTCCATTATTTAGCTCTGGAGTCTGCCCTCGGGAAACTCATGATGCCCTTCTGGCTGTAGACAAAAACATGCACCCAATCTGGGTGTGATTGTAAAAAATGCCCCCTCCTGCCACTGCTTCAGCAGAGTCCTTATCTCCATCTTGGAAATCCTCTTACAAAGCCATTGTCTGGGTTAAATTATTTCACTTTTCCTTACCGGGGCTATTTTTGCATTTCTTTATAGGTTCTCTAATCTGAGCCAGCCTTTCGAGCTGAAGTTTCATCTCATTGCTCCTCCAGGAGAGTTCTGGTGGTGCTGAACAGATAAATGATGGCCACAGATAGCTGCTTACCCAGACTATGTCAGCAAAGCTCTGACTGCAAATGCAAAGCACTGCAGGCAAATTTGGATTGGATTAAGGACAACCAGACACAGTTTTCACACATTTATGTATTATTTTATGGCTACTCATTATCTGGACTTATTTCTGCTTAATGCCTATGGAGAATGAGATCACTAAGCCAGTCCTGTTATAAACAAACCTCCTGTGCTCAAGAACAAACAGATATTAAATGGGGGGGGTTGTCTTTTTTTTTTAAAGGATAACTGCAATATGTATTATAAACATATATAGCACAGCCAGTGTGATACTCAGGAGAAAAAGCAAAGGAATTTGCCTCCACTTCCAACAAATAAGGACAATTCTATCTCTCTTTTCCACACAGGCCAAAGGGAAAAGAGAGAATCTGGTCAGCATTTTCTGGGCTGTTAGTTCCACACTGCCATACTGTCCAGTCCTCACACCATGGAATTATTTACACTTCCCTTTAAATATTTCATGACTTCAGCAGCTTCTTAAGAAAGTCTTTCTCTAAGATTAAATTACCACTAAAAAAAATTTAAAAGACAGATGATCACCATCTCCCAATAAAACAAGTACTGCCTTTGTATAAGGAAGGTTGTCTGTTCTTATGACTCCTTTGGAAGCTCTGCTAACTTGTTGAGTTGAGGATACAAAGGAATATTTCTTTCTTGAATGAAATTTGGTCTTACTTACAGTAAGAAGAATATGAGAGTCGATGAAAAGAACTTCAAAGGAGTTAAAATGTGGTAAACTGTAAGTTTAAGAACAGACAACCTTCTTTATATATTAAATATCCAGTGTCATTTAGCTTTGGCTACGAGAGCAGTACTTGTTTTATTGGGGAGGTCTGTCTTTTAAAAATCCCAGTTGCACAGATACCTGCAAGCTTTCACATCCTGCCAGCTCTGGGCAGTCTTCACTTTTGTTTCACATCAGGACTTTCTGTCAGGAAATGTTGGGAGAGAGAAAAAAAGAAATGATGAAAAAACGTCCAGAGGCTGAATGTGAAGTGAGAGAGAGCAGGGAGGGTGGCCAGAAGGCTTGGAGGAGTGGGTGTGAACTTGGCTTTACTCCCTGGTGCATTCCCTGCTCTAGAGACAGGCTGTGCTGAGCCAGCACAGCCAGGAGAACTCCAGCCAGGAAGAGAAGCACTGAAATAATGAGAGAAGGAGCACCCACAGTCCCTGCAGACAGCGGGATTGTCTAACACCAAGGAAATGACTTGGAGGAGAAGAAGGGGGAGTTGGTTACATTGTGTGTTGTGAGCTGCCACAGAATCAGAGAATCCTGGAATATCCTGAGCAGGAAGGGACCCACAGGGTCACAGATCCAGCTCCTGGCCCTGCACAGACCCCAACAATCCCCCCTGAGCATCCCTGGAGCGGTGCCCAAACGCTCCTGGAGCTCTGGCAGCCTCGGGGCCGGGACCATTCCCTGGGGAGCCTGGGCAGTGCCCAGCACCTCTGGGGGAAGAACTTTCCCTGATCTCCACCCTAAACCCTCCCCTGGCACAGCTCCAGCCCTTCCCTCATGTCCTGGAGATTTTCACACCTTCCCAGTTTGAAATAGAACTCATTCTACATTGGGTATAGATACAAACACGTAGAGGAGGAAAACCAGCAAAAAATGCACGTTACAGACACAGATATTTATAAAATGGACCAAAATATTTGGATCTCGTGTACCCTGTTACTTCATCTTTCTCCCCTCATCCCCTTCTCCTCCTATGTCAAGCTTAATTATTCTCAAATAACTACATCAGATTCAGATGTTTTTCTGTTTCATCTGTGAGTCTTCCAGCACAGGCATTTTGCTTTCCACTATTTTTGATCTTCCTACCGTAATTTGGGCGATGAGAAAACAGAAATAAGACTGAAACTGAGCCAGAGGTTCTCAGTGAGAGGGAGCACCCAGGTGAGCCCACTCCACAGCACCGGCAGGTGTTCCTTCACCACTGGAATGACACCTAAATAACAAAATCAAGGAAGGAGAACATTTGAGGGATAACCTGGAAAGAACAGCCAGGGAATAAGGTTAGATTGTTATTTCATGGAAATACATCCCATAATACTGCAAACTGCCCCGCTCCCTTGCATTAACACTTCACTGTTATTGCTCTTGTGTATTTTGCTGATGCTGGGCTTTAACTTTCAGATGTGATGAGCATCCACCACACAAACATAATCCAAGAGCTTCTCTGGACACTCAGCCCATCTGATCACCAGGACTACACAGATCTATTAATATCTCATCCCAACATGTATTTTTAATCAAAAGACCTTAAAGTCCAGTTAAATCTCCAGTTTATACATTCCAGTCCTTAGATGCTTTCATTAATAGTTTATAGGCTACAGACCTTACACCAAAACGTCAAGATTGCAATGATTTACATGGATTTCTAGGGTGATGAGGACACACAAAAATAAGCTCTGTAACTTAAAACTCACTACCAAAGCACCATTCACCATTTTAGAAAAAGAGCTACAAAGGAAAAAGTTCCCATAAACAGAAGACACAGTGACATTTTCATAATTTATTTCAGTTACACCATTGCAGTGTTCACTGTAGATTCAAATCCAGATTGGAAAGAAGAAGAAAACTGGGAAAAAAAGAAAAACATTAAGGATGTCTGTGACATCCAGATATTTTAGAGCACCAGCTCCCAGCGTGTCCCAGACAAAGGCCTGGATTTGAGATCAACAGTGAAAACACACTTAACTCTTCCTAATATATCTCAGTCTGATTCACCTGTTGATTCAGACTGAGTATTTGATCATTTGTAACTCCAGCCTCCAGCACAATTACATCAAACCAAATAAAAGAGAATTTCTATCATTGCTGTATTTATTTTAACAAGGGGAAAAAAACCCCCACCAGGTAAAAAAAGGGCTACTCTGTGTAGAGACAAATCAATTTAAATTCTAATGGGCAAGGAGGAAAGGATTCCAAAGTGAAAAATTAAATGCAGATGACAAGATGACTAATAAAAATTGAGAGAGATTTTTGGTTTGATGGGGTTTTTTTGGTTTTTTTTGGTTTGTTTTTTGTTTGTTTTTTGGTTTTTTTTTGTTTTTTTTTGTTTGTTTTGTTGGGTTTTTTTTTGTTGTTTTTTTGTAGTTTGGGTGGGGTTTTTTTACTCTTTCAGTGAAGAAATTTTGCCTGATATTCAAACTGAACCTCTTCTGGTGCAACTTGAGACCATTGAGAGTATTGGACAGTGCACTGTAAATCATCATTTTTACTTACCAGCCATGCATTACCCACTGTGGTGAAAGAATTAAGGCATTTAGGGTGGAAACCTCCAACCTGTGACCTCTGCAAGCTGTATTTCTTGGGGCTGATCAGAGCAGCTGTGCAGCAGCCCCACAGTCCCTGGGTCCAGAATAATCAATTCTGAATTGAAGTGATTTATCAAAGCTGGGACAGCAAAATGGAAACAGGCACTGGTGGGGCTGGACCACAACAGAGCCACGGAGCTGCTCCAGGGCTGGAGCCAGGTTGGGAGAGCTGGGGGTGCTCACCTGGAGAAGGGAAGGCTCCAGGGAGAGCTCAGAGCCCCTTGCAGGGCCTAAAGGGGCTCCAGGAGAGCTGGAGAGGGACTGGGGACAAGGGCTGGAGGGACAGGACACAGGGAATGGGTTCCCACTGCCAGTGATGCCTTTTTCTCCTGGTTTCAGGAATGAACACTAGACACAGTTGGAGGTTAGAGGGTCGAGGGTCATTTACCTCAGTATTTTAATAGGATCCTGTTCTGATACATCACATTGCAAAGCCCACCATG
>VZTJ01005695.1:63723-96832 GCA_013397795.1 Orthonyx spaldingii | reverse complement strand
CTGGGAGGGTGGGCAGGCCCTGGCACAGGGTGCCCAGAGAAGCTGTGGCTGCCCCTGGATCCCTGGCAGTGCCCAAGGCCAGGTTGGACACTGGGGCTTGGAGCACCCTGGGATAGTGAGAGCTGTCCTTGCCCATGGCAGGGAGTGGTACTGGATGGGATTTAGGGTCCCTTTCCACCTAAACCACTCCAGGATTCTGGGATTCACACACACACCCCTGCTGTGCATCCCCTCCCCTCCCCAGATGCACTGTGCTGGGAAAGACCCAGTATTATCAAGAACCATGGCAGTATTGAGGAAAAAAAGCAAAGGGTTGCTGTCATTATTTAAAAAAAAAAAAAAAAAAAAAAAAAAAAAAAAAAAAAAAAGCTTTTCTTCCCTCAGTGATGTTTTTTTGTGGGATGGATTCTCCCTGGAATCCTGAGTCTTCACAGCACATTTTCTTTAAAAGAACATATTAGGTTAATAGATGCTTTAAAGTACATAAAGGGTACATTTGTATGTAATATGTAAGACAAATATTTGAGTTTCTGCTCTAACTCCTTCAGTGTTTCCCATCCCAGGGACATGCTAGGTGGACTAGGGGCTATTTCTTTCATACTTTCATTCCTCATTCCAGAAACTCTTTCAAAGGTTAGGGTTTTTAAATTATTTTTTCCATAAAGAAACACATTATTTGAAAATCTGGTTAACATTGACTAAGGTTTCTAATAGTACAAACTTCTCTCTTTAGCTCCTAGTGACACCTCTCTCCTTCACTTACACTGCTCAGAGAGACAACTCATCGCCTCTTCCCCTGGTAACAGTTTCCCTCTATTCCAAGGGAACCTTTTTCTATCAATTTTTTCTCTTTCCTTTTGAGCTTTGCCAGTGTTTTATCTGCTGAGGACACAGCACACCCCCAATCTCATCTGCTTTTTCCAGATACAATGCATCCCCTGGTCTAATAAAAGATACTTGGTCCATCTTCCTGTGAATCTCACCTCTCCCAGACCTCTGGACAAACACAGTTCCAAGCTCACCTTCAGGAGTTCCTGACTGCAGCATCCTTCTCTTTCCGTACCAGATGAAATCACTTTATTTGGTCTCTCTGGAGGTTTGCTGGATGAAAAGCCCACGAAGTTCATTAGCAAATGGTGATATTTAGTACCCAAGCTGTATTTTCTACGTTTTCCTGGCTTGTCGAACCAGGTCTCAGTTTTCAGGAAATACATACAACATATTTAAGGGTGACCACAGCAAGTGTTGCAATGTATGTGACTTACAATTACAAGACTTGATGCACACTTTGCACACCCTTGGTGAACACAGGTGTTTTTCTAAAGCTGTTTGCAAAACCCAGGAAGTGTGAAGTGAGGTTTGCCCCATGCAGGCACTGGGAAGAAACTTCTGTCCCAAAGATTGGTGTCTTATTTTCACACAGAATTTCTTTTTGCCAGATATGTGGTGCAGTCATTGCTTTTTAGGCAAAAATCGGGGATTCTGAATTCCTGAGTTTGATGGAGTCCATCTCCAGGAAGGAGGGCAGGCAGCTGAGCATTCCCTCTGTTCACAGCAGGGCAGCTCTGTGCCCCACGCCCTGACAGGAGTCAGAAACATGTCCCAGGAAGGCTTGGAGAGCCTGGACACAACATGAGCTGGGCTCCCGAGGAGTGACGCCTCTGCTCTCTGCGTTTGAGCCAAGAGGCTTGGCAGCTCATCCAAACCATCTCAAAAATCCACTCCTATCTTTGCAGTAACACCTTTGCTCACCATATTTGCCAGTTGCTCCTTTTTAGCAGGACTGGGTTTAGATATTTTAATCCCCGATTTTTGCCTAAAAAGCAGGGACTGCACCACATATTCGGCAAAAAGAAATTCTGTGTGAAAATAAGACACCAATCTTTGGGACAGAAGTTTCTTCCCAGTGCCTGCATGGGGCAAACCTCACTTCACACTTCCTGGATTTCGCAAACAGCTTTAGAAAAACACCTGTGTTCACCAAGGGTGTGCAAAATGTGCATCAGATCTTGTGAGCCAGGGCCCCAAAGGCCGTGTCCAGCCTCTGCCCTGCCAGGGACTGACCCGGGGGCCAGATGCCCACAGTGACCTCTCAGAGAGGCACCAGTCAGTGGCACAGTCCCACATTCCCTGCAGGCTGCTCCCTCCGGAGCTGCCTTAGCCTTGCCAAGGGTTTGCAGCTGTTGCTTGGGCAGCTCCTTCTTGTTCAGGGCCTCCTCACCCTGGAACACTGAGCACAGCCTTACACAGCACCAAACACCTCAAAACAGGTCCCTGAGGACAGCAGCACCACCAAATGTGGTAGTGAAGACCCCCAAACAATGCAAGGCTGACAATCATCTGGCCAATTCTTCTCTAAGGCCTTCGGAAAGATTCTTCCTGGCTAAGTAATATCTGGAAGTCCAAAACCCAAAAGAACTTTAACAGATGTCAAACTCCTTGACCTGATGATAAAAAGAGCTGCTGGGAGGAGAGGAGCAGCAGGGCAAGAGGTACAACACTACCTGGAGAGGTTCCTCTCTGCTCATCACTAACCAACAGGGTTTTACAATACATTGAACATAGTTTTACAACACATTGGTGATTAAATTGGCATTTAAACACGAGGAGAAAAAGCAACGAAAAGGAGTCTCACAGCTTGGCATCCTTTCCTGAAATTTTGAAGGTAAGAAAATATTAAAAAATTGTTCTGTCTAGAGGAAGAAGATAAACAAAAGGTGTTGCAGTCTGGAAATGAAGCCAAAACACTTCAACAGTCAGCAATAAGTAAGTACAAAAGGAGGAAGGAAAAAAAAAGAACAAAACAACTGTCAAAAAGGTATTTAAAAATAACAGAGCTGGATTAGCAAGATCCTCCAAACATGTGAGAGAGGGCAGGAAAGGGACCAGATGTTGTTATCATCCTAGGATGTATTTAATGAGCTAGAACATTATGTGTAATGTTCTGCAAAGAATACCTGTAATCTACACCCCTTTTCCCTAAATGAACTGTTATTTAAAGTTCCCTTCTCTTCCAGTACGTGACATGGGTGTGAGACATGTGAACATGAATGCAGACAAAGATGCTTTTAGTGCACTTCAGAGCAGCTCAGGCTGTAATGGAAAGCCGGGGTTATGCATCTCATTTTTAGCTGTGCTGGATACATGATTGCCTCCTTGAGTGGCAATCACACATTATTATCAAAGGGCAACACAAATGGCATTCAGATTTCAGTGCCTGAGCTCATTATGACATTTAGAGCACTTACTGCTTATTGTGAGTTTTGCTGATTGGTGCTTATCCACAGATGACAAATATTGCAGAGCACCTCAGACAACCAGAGCCATTTTCTCCAGTTGTGTTTCCCAGTTGACTCCTTGTTTTTTGTAATTTGGCTGTGCTGAGCAGCCCTACAGGGAAGAGACAGGACAGAACTGGCAGCCAGCTTGGGTTAGGTGTGACATCCCCTGTCTAACCCCACACAGAAGCTGAGATCACATGAAAGCAGATGCTGAAGTGTTGCAGACTTTCTGAGGGACCGAAAGCCCAAACTGTCCCATTTTGTCCAATTTGGGTCCAGTGAGCCATTTCAAACCCTCTCGCCACAAGAGCAGTATCAAGGAGAACTCAGCTGAGGGGTATTTCCCTGTAGGAGTAGAAATAGGAGAGCTGTGGCCTTGGCAGGGGTTTTGGTTCTAGGTGATATTTAAGGTCCCTTCCAGCCCAAACCATTCTATGATTCCATTTCAGAGTATCAGTTAAATTTTCCAAATATCACCTTAAAAAGGCTGAATTTTGAAGACATCATTTATTTTCAGGCCCAAACCAAAGCTGTTCATATCTTCCCATTTGGAGATGAAAACAGTGACTGTACAGGTCACTTAGCTGGGTGTGGGCTGGCTCTGTGGAAAGCCACAATCAAATCCCTGCCTGATGATTAAGGATCACTCCAAGGCAAATCAAATGCTGAAAAAGGGCATTCACCAATTACAAAACCAACCAAGTGGTGTCCCAGGAATGGATCTGGTCCACAGAACTGGTTTGATTTAAGTCTCAGGCCATGCTGCTTTGTAAGCAGAGCTCAGGGTGTGCTTGAAAAAGGGGTGAGAGCCTCTTGGTTGAGGCACAGCTTGATCTTGATGCCTTAGGATTTTTAGCTTCTATTTTTCATGTAACTTTAGAGCTCTGTTTTCGCATCTTAGACAAAACAATTTCTCTCTAGGCCTGAAACTCAAGGATACCTCACTGTCTTTGGCCCCAAAAATGTAAACAGCAGAGAAATTGGGGGGAGGGAGAGGGGAGGCAGCTTGGGATAGATGACTTCATTACCTGAGGTTATAATTGGAGGTCTAACCCTGATATGCAAATGGATCAAAAATTATAAAGCATGAAAAACCCGTGACCCCTCGTCAATTTTGGGTGCAGCCCTGGGTGGGCTCTGACTGCCCGAATGCACCGAGAAGGCCTTTGGATAAATATCTGCTTTTAATTCTCTTCATTTTGTCTGGCCTCTGTTCTAGGTAAGCCCAGGAAAGGCACCACTCCGTCAGACACACCTTTGGTGAGGCCCCAGAGCTGCTGGGAGTAGGAGTTCCCAGGGGTGCAGAAGTCAGACATCACTTGGACACTCCTCATGGCAGTGTCAGAAGATACTTCACGTACCATTTGCCAGAATATTTCTGTAACAGGCAAAATCTCTGTAAAATACACATCTCACTTCCCTGACCTCCTAGCAGCTTTTCCTAATGGGTTAATCAGTGGTAAGAGTGCTCTGAATTGTGTATTTTTTGCATGTGTCCTGCTCACTCTGGGTTTAATTTGATTTCCCTGCATTGCCCAGGAGAAAACACTTCTCAGGGTTAGTCAACACCTCTCGGTGATGAAGCATCTCAGTTAACGAAAATTACTCTCTTTAATGTTCCAATGCAAACCATCAGGAGCTTTCCAAAGCAGAAAGGCACTTAAAATCATGTTAACACACAGTAATGTAGACATCAAACATGTGAAAGGGTAGGATTAGATGGGATATTAGGGAGAAGTTCTTCCCTGGGAGGGTGGGCAGGCCCTGGCACAGGGTGCCCAGAGAAGCTGTGGCTGCCCCTGGATCCCTGGCAGTGCCCAAGGCCAGGTTGGACACGGGCTTGGAGCAGCCTGGGACAGTGGGAGGTGTCCCTGCCCATGGCAGGGGTGGCATTGGGTGGGCTTTAAGATCCCTTCCCACCCAAACATTCTATGATATTATAACTTTGTCTTAATTCTAAATATTTCTTCTTTCTTGCTTACCTGTCTTAGCTTACTTTCTTACCTTACTTTCTCTTTCATGCAACAGCTGGACTAAAACCAACCTCAAGGACTCATCAACCCATACTTGACTCTAAAAGAGGGTCCTTTTTACACAGCTCTCAGGCAATTGGAGTTTAAGAGAGCTTCAGAGATTATTTCAAAACATCCAGAGAGGAGATAATACAGCTCTTCCCTGTCCTGTATCTATCACAGATCGTCCCTGTTTAAAAGCCACAACCACAAAAATGGAGGAAAACTTGTTCCCTTCTTTCTGCTCTTTTCTGTATCACTTCATGAAGCTCATATTAACAACAAACCAATGTCCTTTTATTCGGTGACGTTTTTAACCTGCCAGTGGCAAAGCAGTTTGCAAAGCAGACGCCAGCCCTCACCCACATTTCTCAAACATTAAAGTGCCCCAGGGAGAAGCTGAGGCAGAGCCAGGGGTTTCCCTGCTGTGGCGGTGTGTGAGTCCCCCCAGGTGTGTAACCACCACCTACCAACCAGAATCCAAGTTTAAATCCTGCACCAGAATGGTTTTGTGTTTCTAGCAGACCTTTCCCTAGGTTAGCAGCTAAGGGATGCAAGAGTGTTGTCCAAGGAAGGCACACAAATCAGCTTTGCCTCAGGCACAGTGGCTTGGACTGAAGACAAAGCCAACGATAGACACTGGAAAAGAGATGAGAGTGTTGAATTTTCTCACAAACATCACAGTGTGCTAAACTGTGACCTAGAGAAAACTTCAGCAATTAAAACTACCCCGGCTGGTTTGCACTCTCCTTTCTTCTTTTTTTTTTCCTTGCATTTGTTTGCCAGAGGAAACACAGTGGTCTGTGTTTTAAGTTCTTCCTGGAGGTACTGGTAGTCACAGAGAAAACCTGATTAAAAACTTCTCCTGCCATGTTGCTCCTCTATCACACGATGCAATGATTTACATTAATAACAGCAGAGTGCAGAGAAGACCTGCTGAGCCTTTAATAAACTTCCTTTTTCCAATCACTTAAAACGTTCTTTAAAGTTGCAACTGAAGTAATACAAAGCCTGCATAACAGTACACTTGACATTTATGAGCTTGGCAATAAATCAGATTTTCGTTTTTACAATGTCTGGTTTTGATTAACTGTAAAAAGTTTACTATAAATACTTTCAGACAAACAGTAGAATGGTTAATAAACTGTATTCTGCTTGCTAATACCTTACGTCATAATGGAGTAAATGTCTTAAATGATATACATTAAATTCAAAGTACTACAAAAAGCCAAATGCTCACAAGTTCAGTGTTCATTACTGTGTTCATTAGGGAATAATTGTGAGGCAGCCTGAATTTCCTCTAGCCTTGGCATCGATTAATGTAGTGCACAATTCTGTGCACGTTTTAAGATAAAAGCTCCAGTGTTCAAACGTAAACAACATGTGTAATGCATCTTAAACCCCCTTATTTTTGATAATAGAACATGATTAATTTAGAGTAGCAAGAGACTGTAATCTAGATTCAAAAGTCTAAGAAGAAAACCCTCACTATTATTATTTTTCAGCACGACACAAGTGAAACTCAAGGAATGTAATTATGCCAGAATTCTGCCACAGGAAAGACCTGGCACTGGGCTGTGTGGGGTGCAATTTCATCCCTCCAGGAAACCGCCTCACCTGCTACCCATGGGTCCTTTCCTGGGAGGGTGCCAGAGCTGAAGGGTAATGGAAATATAATGAACAGCTGCAAATTAAATTATGCTGTTGTAATGTGGCATTATTTGGCGTAAATGATATCGTTGCAATTAAGAAAACAGCTCCACAGCCCGCAGCAGGTGGTTGGTGGTGCAGCAGCACCAGGTAAGCTGGCCTGCTGACAGGAAAGGCAGCAAGAGGGAAGGTTCTGCATGCAGAAGCAGTCTGCTCTCCAGCACGAGAAACATGAAGCTGCATTATTAAAGGAGTAACTGATATCGCAGAGAATCAAAATAGCCACTGTATAAACACTCCTGAAGTGTTTGTCTGACTGAGTGCAGAGGCCACATCCAGGACCTGTGTAGTGTTCAAATCTCATTAGCACCTCACCAAAGAGGTGTGAAATGATGGATGTGCCAGGCTTTGTTTTCTGCCCAGGAGTTCACTGTTCCCCTAATTACTGCGTGCAACTAAAATCAGCATTTTTAGAAGCTCGTTTTGCTTGCAGTTCTGCCACTTGCAGACAGTCCTGCCATACTCAGCAGTTGAAATAAATCAGATTTTATAACAGTTTGGAGAAGAGCATTGAAAAATCATGCCCTCAACACTTTCTCTCTGGTGGTTTTTGGGTTGCATTGTAACCCATTTTTACCCCAGGAAAACATTGTTTTCATTCATGTCTTTGCCCTCATTGCTTGTGCATTTGTAACATTTTAAAAGGAGCCACCATCCTCTACATGAGACAGAGAAAGTGCTGAACAAGAGAAAAATCAGGTAATTGCTCATTAGAGTTGAATATAAAATAAGTAAAGAGGGCATCTTCCGAAAGTTCTCTTGGCCTGTTCCACCCATGCATGAACACACAATGCTGATGCACTTCACAGCTCTTTAAGATGCAACTGAAATTTCCATATAAACGAGGAACTCAATTTCTACAAGACTCCATCAAGCCAAGGCCAGGCTGAAGCTGCCTGGGATGGTGGAAGGTGACCCTGCCAAGAGCAGGGGGATTGGAACAAGATGAGTTTAAGGTCCCTTTCCACCCAAACCACTTTGGGATTCAGTGTTTCTGTGGAATATGTGCTCTGTTCCCTCGTCCCGAGGGCGGTGCAGACACGTAACAGCACAGCAGAAGGCAGCATGGAAGAGCTCATGGAGAGCAAATCCTCCAGGTGACATAAATATCTACACAGTCACAGGGCACAACTTGTTTGTATCCACCAAAAGCAACGCTACAGCTAAGGAAGAATATGTTTGTCAATGGAGTCCATTCAGTCCAAATTCATCAAGAATAGGAAAAAAATATTTTTAAAATTCATAGAAGCGCACTCAAAGTATTTATGGTGACTCAAGACAAACATGAACACACATCCAAGCCTTGAGAGGTTTTTGTGCTGTGTATTTCCCAGCTGGTCAGCACTGGTGACCCCCGGGTTCGGTCTCGGGCCAGTCCTGTTTAATCCCTTGATCAGAGATCTGGGTGAGGGGATCCAGTGCAGCCTCAGCCAGTTTGTGGAGAACCCCAGGCTGGGTGGCAGTGAGGATGTGCTGGGGGCAGGAAGCTCTGCAGGGGGATCAGCACAGGCTGGATCCGTGGGCTGAGGTTCAGCAAGGCCAAGGGCCGGGTCCTGCCCTGGGCTCAGCCCAAGCCCTGCAGCTCCAGGCTGGGGCAGAGGGGCTGGAAAGGGCCCGTGGGGAAAGGCCCTGGGGGTGCTGTGCCAGCGGCTGGACAGGAGCCCAGGGGTGCCCAGGGGGCACGAGGCCAATGGCCCTGGGCTGTGCCAGCCATGGGGTGGCCACAGGCCCAGGGCAGGGCCCGTCCCCTGTGCTGGCCCTGCTGAGGGACCTCGAGGGCTGTGTCCAGTTCTGGGCCCTCCCGGCCAGAGAGCCCTGGAGGGGCTGGAGCGTGTCCAGGGCAGGGAACGGAGCTGGGAAGGGGCTGGAGCCCCAGGAGCGGCTGAGTGAGCTGGGAAAGGGGCTCAGCCTGGAGACAAGGAGGCTCAGGGGCCCTTGTGGCTCTGCACAACTCCCTGACAGGAGGGGGCAGCCGGGGGGGTCGGGCTCTGCTCCCAGGGCACAGGGACAGGACAAGGGGAAACGGCCTCAGGCTGGGCCAGGGGAGGCTCAGGTTGGACACCAGCAGCAATTTCTCCATGGAAAGGGTGCTCAGGCCTTGGCAGGGGCTGCTCAGGGAGGTTTGGAGTCCCCATCCCTGGAGGTGTCCCAGGAAGGCCTGGACGTGGCACTCAGAGCTCTGGGCTGGTGACGAGGCTCAGGTTGGACATCAGGAGGAATTTCTTCCTGGAAATGGTTGTAAATCATTGTCACAGGCAGTGGGTGTCATCATGCCTGGAAGTGTTCAAAAAAAATGTGGATGTGACACTTCGGGACATGGTTAGTGGTGAACAGGGTGATGGTGCTGGTTGGAGTGTATGATCTTGGAGATCTTTTCCAGCCTTAACAACTCTGTGATTCCATGTGTCACAGATAATAATTTGCTTCAGTCTAATAATTGCCTCTTTTCAGAGCACAAGTCAGCAGCCCCAAGGCAGATGTCTTCCCAGAATCATGCATCAGAGATTTTCCTGGTATTCCTCTGCAGACCCTACAATCAGCTGCCTTTTGAGACAGGTTAGGGCAGCTCTGACCTGGTCCAGTTTGCAACTCCTTTGTCTTGGAAAGAACCCATTTGAGAGCAATAACATCAACACCTGATAAATATCAGGGCTTCACATCAGTTAAAGTTCTGAGGACAGCATGGATTATGTTTGTTGCTCAAAACCAAGGCAGTGCAGCTCTTCTTTGTCATTGAAGAACATCTACAAACATTTTGGAATTCCATAGTATTTTACATTGAGTATTTTAGAGCTAAACCAACAACTGAGATCTTATTGCTGTTCTGACCCTCTGCTACCACTAGACACCACCTGCACATCTAGAAAACACTCAATAAAAACAAGCAAGTCTAATAGGAAAAGAGACTAGAAGTTAAAGAAGCCAGAGATTGGATCTTAATTAGAATAACTCCTTAGAAAAAGCCAAAGAAGTTATCAAACTAAAGAACAGAATTACAAGAAAGTTGCAAGGTTCATACTCTAGGGATTTCCAAAATCTAGGTTAAATCTCAGAATCCCAGAGGTTGGAAAATCCCTCCAGGATGACCAAGTCCAAGCTGACCTGATGCCCACCTTGTCCCCAGCCCAGAGCTCTGAGTGCCACGTCCAGGCCTTCCTGGGACACCTCCGGGGATGGGGACTCCAAACCTCCCTGGGCAGCCCCTGCCAAGGCCTGAGCACCCTTTCCATGCAGAAATTGCTGCTGGTGTCCAACCTGAGCCTCCCCTGGCCCAGCCTGAGGCCGTTTCCCCTTGTCCTGTCCCTGTGCCCTGGGAGCAGAGCCCGACCCCCCCGGCTGCCCCCTCCTGTCAGGGAGTTGTGCAGAGCCACAAGGGCCCCTGAGCCTCCTTGTCTCCAGGCTGAGCCCCTTTCCCAGCTCCCTCAGCCACTCCTGGGGCTCCAGCCCCTTCCCAGCTCCGTTCCCTTCCCTGAACCACAGATGTGTTTTTCTCTGTTAAATGTTGGTGTGCTGAATCTGGTTCTCATTCCTCCTGCTATCTTGGTCCTGCAGCTTCTCAAACCCTGTCTTTGAAACCCTTGAGAGCAAGGCTGCAATAATTTTCTCTAAAACTCTTCACATTCTTGCACCATGATGGGGTTTGGGGACACTCTGTGCATCAGAAATGCAGCTACAGACCCCAGAGGGCAGGAGGCAGAAACTTTTCTAAGAAAAGCTTCTGACTGTGGGAACATAAATCTGGCCAAAATAAAAAATGCCATTTTAGCCATGAAGCCGCAGATGAGAGTGTGAAAGCTGCATGTCAAGGACCCAGGCACATTTTGTGTTGAGCCTGTCTCCTGGGGACCCTCCCTTCCTGAGTGCTGTGCCTTGACTTTCCATCTCAGACAAACAAAGCCTCCAGTGCTCCTTCTTTACAACTCACTCCTGATTTCAGCACCAAAGGCCGCTCTGCTGCTGCTCTTACAAGAGCACCAACCCCTGGGAAAACAGCTGAAATTTGTAGTGGCTTTTGAGAAAGGCAGGAGCTCTGCATCAGGAGAGACAGGCTGGCAAGATTGAAGCTGGGAGGGACCTGGGGAGGACCCAGTCCAAGCTCCTGCTCGAGGCAAGGCCACCTCTGAGGCCAGACGAGGCTGTTCAGGGCTTTATCCACTCAGCTCCTGACAACCTTCAAGGATGGAAAACCCCTCCACCCCTCCAGTTTGTTGTCATTCACAACATTCACTTCCTCAGCTCCCCCAGGTCACTGAGCAAAACCTTACTCGTGGTGAGTCCCAGCACAGCCCTTCCCCAGCACTCTGCCTTTGACTGGCACCCATTAACGAGGTTGGAACAGGAGGGAAGGACCCAAAGGAGGCAGCAGAGTTCACGGGCAGAGCCCCAGCACTGTGCTCGGCCTGGCACATCAAACCAGCTCCCCTACAGCGTTTCTGCTTCAAGATCCAATCAAGCCATGCCCACCCTGGCCAGCACTCAGCACAAATCTGTAATAATGAGCTGTCAAGTCTTTCACTGCTCCTCCACAGGAGGACTGCAATCCTGTTCACCTACAGCAGCTCATGACAGATCATGCCTAACTCTCCATTTCCTTCAGTAAAGAGGAACTCATCTTTCCAAGTGAATAAAAAGGCATCATGTGTACACTGCATACATGCACAGATATTGGCTCTATATGCAGGCTGCCTTAAAGCACATAATTATTTCTTCTTCTCTGCAATGCAGACTGATGTAACACAGTTCAGCAACAAGATTCCCACCAATACATCTAGAAATAATTAAAATTAGTATTTTGCTTGCTAAAATGTCCATATTCCCCCCGATGGACTCAGACATTCTTCCCACAGTAGGGCTGACCTTCCCTGCCCCATGGTAAAATTAACCTTACAAAAGAGGGATTATTGCTGCCTCTCCCCAGGGTCTGATTCCTTGGGTCTCCACAAATCCTCTTTTCCAGAGTGGCTCCAAGCAGAGGAGCACCCAACCAGCACAGCTTTGCCTGTTGTCACTGGTGGGGACTGAAACACACATGGGACCATGGCTTATTTTATGACACCAATCATGGAGAAATTCTCTAACAGAAAACAACAGCAGCTTTCCATAAGCAGCAATAACTGCCTTTAATAATGATGACGCAAATATTTCTTTTATTCAGTTTGCATCTCAACTCCAAAACAAGTTTTAGGCAATAACACCAACATTACACATAAAAAACAATAATTAATTACTGTGACTGGTCCTGCAAGAGAAAGCAGTGACTGGGTAAGTCTGTGTATCCTCACACAGCCTCTGTGGCTGCTGGCTGGGTAAGCAGCACAAGGAATTTCATTTTCCTCGTGGAGTCAGAACCCTGCTGGGTGAGGAAATTAGGATACAGAAGAAAGGGTGAGACAAATTTTGCTGCATTTGAAAACCACCTGTTACAGACACGGAGAAACAACGAGCCTGGATGTAGGAGAAAGGCTTTATTAATGATGGAGTTTTAAGGGCTTCTGTCACTTCCATCAGGGCATTGCTGAAAAATTGGGCATTTCTCAGCCCTGATTCACCTTCCTCTAATCTTTTACTCTGTCTTTTCACTGATTTATGTTCCTAAAAAGATGAACCAGGAGATTGCACGGCACAGGAGACAACCAGCCTAGTACCCCATGTATGTATTACAGAAATTCTCTGGTACTGGTGCCATCAGCCACTGACAATGAGTCCAGTGAGGATCTCATGGATTTCCAGCTTGGTTGGATCTCAACACCTCCTGCTCGTTGTTTCTGTTGCCAGACTCCAGGATCAGGGGACCTCTGTGCTTCCTTGGGATAGAGGAATCCGTGGAATGCTGCAGATCCCGTGGTCTGACCTGTCCAGCCCCCTTAGTCCTGCACCATGTCCCATTCCAGACCAGCATCTCACCCTCAACAACCCCAAAAATCACCTGGGTTTTTGGGGGTTTGCTCTTTGTGGGTCTACAGAGCAAAGTAAGGTTACCTGCTCTGAGAAGGGGTCTCCAGAGAGAACTGGCTGTAAATCCTGCATATTTTGGGTGCTTCTGATAAAGGAACAGCAACCTCCTCATTCTGCTCTCTGTGACACCCTCATGATCTCACAGATGTGACAGTCACCTTTCCAGGAAGTCAGGATGGCACTAGAGGAACACCTGATACACGAGTGGTTTAGAGAGACTTCTCAGGCTTTTACATGGTAATTAATCAGCATTCATGTCACCCTTCAGTGCCATCATCTGAGGCACCAGGGGTCTGTGGCTACACCCTGACAAGTGCTGGTACAGGGAGGCCTTCATGACACCCCTGAATTCACCAGCAAATGGCAGTGGTATTGAACGGGCAAAAAATGCACATTTCTTGACGATCCTGGTGCCTCTCACCCAGCTACTCTGCTTGTACATCCTTAAGTTTGTCATTCCTGATGCTTATCCAGCTCCAGACTCCATGTTTCTGTGATGATTATGTCTCCCAAAGAAGAGAACAAACACCCTCATTCCCTTCACTGTAAGCAGACTGACTTTTGCTGCTGCCTTTGCGTCTGCTTCACAGGGAGCCACCTTGCACAGAGCAATTTGCTGGATAGAGAGCTGGCTTGCTCCCAGAAGCACTGTCACCTCCCAACTTCCTTTCCCCTGAAAGAGTTTTTTATTAAGAAAGCTCACACTTGAGGATGCAGAAGCATTTTTACAGTGCTGCTTTCTCAAGCTCCAGCAAATCCATCCGTCCAAGCTTCCAGAATGTTTGCAACTCTCCATCTGCTGCAGCTCCTGCTGGCGTCATCAAACCCTGACAGCCAGGAGCTGCCAAGTGCTGTGACTTGCTATTTTTTGTTTTTGTAGAAAACAAACCGTGAGAACTCAATGTTTTTTAAAATGATGTCACAACATTTAAAAAAAAAAAAGTTTGCTCATGGAGTGGTCTTTTCCATTCCCTTCGCAAAAATATCTCGCTGCTTGCAGCGAATGACAGAGAGAATAAATCCCATGCATTTGATGGCTGCTCAAAGCACTGGGAGGCATTGCCTTAGGCCCTGCAGAACTGTCAGTCCTGACACCCCTCACCTGAGCCAGCTGTGGCTCCTTCTGTGTGGGGACGGGGTGTGGACCTGCCACGGCTCTGTCCTCGGGGCAGAGCTGCCCCGAACTCCTGGAACACCCAGCTCAGGGCAGGCAGTGTTAGGGCTGAGAGGGAAAACCCTCAGGGTCAGGGTAAAGCAAACCTGCACTGCAATATCTGCTTGAGAGGGGAAATTCATTCCCTCCCCTGCTCTCCCTGGGTCTGGTTCTGCAGCCTGTGCTGCTGGTCCTTGGAGGTGTCTGTGTGAAATCCTGTGCTCGGCACAGCAAGGGGAGCTGGGGCTCTGGGCTGCTCCCCTGAACAGGCAGTGCCCAAAGCCTGGCCCAGCTGCACTGCAGCCCAGCCTCTGGTCCTGCCCAACCCATGCCCTTCGTGACTGTGGCTTCCCTTATTATCTCAACAATTGTTTTCCTCTTTCCTATTTAATGTTTTTTCCCTCTCCTCGGTTACCAAGCATTTTCCTTCACTGTGATCCCACCAGAGCCCACATCAATAACGAAGCTCTTCCTTCATGAGGAGGGAAACCAGCCTGCAGGGTAGAACACACCACAGGTTGCCTCTTCTGTAGAACCTAAACTGCCTTTAAAAGTCCCCTTTTTTTGACTCCCTGTGGCTTAGCTCAGATCCTGCTCGTTGCTGTACAAGTAGCGGAAATGACGCCTGCGCACCATTTCAAAATGTAATTATATACCCATTAAAAGAATAAAACCCACCCTTAATCACCTGCATGGGAAAAACAACATGAAATAAACTCTGAACATGGAAAAAGTGAACATGTTTTCAGTCATTCCATGTGCTAAAATACAGTTAAACTGGTGTTTTCAAGAAATGTGCTTTACCCTAATCAGCAAGATTGTTTTCAATGAAGGCAAAATGAGGAGCAATCTGAACAGCAATTCACATTGAAGTCAGGTAGATGAGCTGTCACACGCTGGAGATGCACACACAAGGCTTTCTCTCATATGATGCCAATCATACTTTTCCTCTGATGGATTTAAAAAACAGTCATCATGTTGGAAGAGTGAGAAGAGGTTTTCCTGGTATCCTTATGCAATAGTGAGCTGTCGAAATAGTTTTTAAAAAAGCCTTCTAAGAAGGTTTGGTCCCAGGTTTGCGGGTATTATCTCCCCTGGACTCTGGCTTTGTAGGGAAGATGAACAGAAGTTCATCTCTCTGTCTTTAGCTGCTTAAAAGCAAATACATCACACAAAGAAATGACACAAAACCATCTGGGCAATTTAGGTGATACAAGAGTTCTGGCTGCATGGGGTCTGTGCTTTTGTCACGTGTTGGAAAATGTCTCCCTGACAAAAGCCCAGCAAGAATTCAGGTGACACCAAAACCTGAGTGTATCAAACAGTGAGCTGCAGCCTGTTTTGAGAAAATACATGGAGAAGATAAATAAATGTTAATGCACACATAATTTAACTGAAGTATCACAAATAAAGAGAATAATTTTTACCTTGACAGAATGAGGGAGAGAAATGCTTCCCCAGACCTTCGAGTTCTGCATTACCACAGACATGTTGTGGGTAAGGCAATTTTCCTTCTCTCTCCCACTGAGCCATATTTGTCCCTGTTACTGCTGTACTGATACCAAGGAAGCATCATCAAGGAAGAATCTAATAACAACCAGTTTGTCATTATGCTTCCCTCAGCACTAACTGGAGCATGCTGAGCTGTGAATGAGTGTGGGGAAACACTCAAAGTCAGCTATTAGGAAAATGGTAAATACCATCTACCCTTCCCATTCTGGAACTGGCACTTTCTAAATCCAGATTTTATGCTGGCTGGCCACCAAGTAACTCAGGTCCTCTCTCAATCATTTACCCTAATACAGACTCACAGAATCACAGACTTGTTTGGGTTGGAAGGGACGTTAAAGATTATCGAGTTCTAAACCCCAAAATGGTCCAAAGAATAAACTTTAAGTGCTGGTTCCTCCAACCTGAAGTCAGTGTCTCAGGTGCCACCTTGAGTGTAGAGGGTAGATAAACCTGACAGCTGAAGGCTGTGGTTGGGCTTCAGTGTTTAAGTCATGTTAAGGATGAAAAATTATAATTGGTTTTTGACACTGTTCCAAAGTTCGTAACCTCCCCAAGAGAGCAAATATTTAATTTCTAAACAATCAAGTATTTAGAAAGTGCTGAGAAAAGGAACATAAGAGAAGAGCTACCTAATTGGTTGTAATGAAATGTTAGTTTGAACAAAAGCTAAAAAGAAGAATGAACGGAAGGCAAAATGGTTTGAAAATATTGGAATATTACAGCTCTCTCCTTTGTCACTCCTGGTGCAATGAGCACCATCTGTTTACTCCGGTATTTAATGAGCAGGGTAGAGCTGGGGGGAGCCCAGCGACTCAAACTGAAGTCCCTGCCTGTGACAGATGAGCCCAGGGACCTGCAGAGGTGGGAATGCGCCAGCTCCGGTGGCTGCCTGGCCGTGGGACAGCTCTGCTGAGCCTTTGCAGAGGGCGCTGCCACAGAGAACAAGCCAAGAACAAAGCAAATGAGTGAGGACACCCGTCTGGGGAGAGTTATGGGAACTAATGACTGGGCTGTGATGTGGGAAAGGAGCAGGACAGAGAACATTAAGGGAGCCAGGAGGGAAATTAAAGCCTTTCCCGGCTAATGTGAGTTATGAGGGGGCTCCTCGTGGCATAAGTAGACAATTTATCTTCCTGTAAGCAAAATAAAACAAACCTGGGAGAGTAATCCAGCTAATTATGCAATGACTTTATAGACACTGCCTGAACAGAAATTACTTTCTCCATGGGTTGTTTCCTTGGAAATTTTCTGCCTGTTTGCCCATGTAAGAGCATTCCAAAAATCTTCCTTTAGACTGTGCCGTGTCAAAGTGAAAGAAAATAATTTGGTACCAACATGTTCTCAGTGAAAACAAAAAGGAGATTTCCTGCTGTGGTCCTAAAATCCCTCATGCCTCCCCCATCCCTCGGCTAATGGCTAAGGCTGCAAGGGGCTGCATTAGAGAAACTGCTCAGCTCTCCTGGTAATCCCCTGCTGTCCAGGAGCCTGGGTTTTATTTCTCTCCAAATGTAACATTTTTGCTCTGCTTTTTTATCTGGGTACCAGTTTACCAGGCCCTGGATCAACATGTGATTCCAAAGAGTTCACCCAGGGAGGGCTGGAGTGAGTTTGTCTCTTTCTTAAGCACTAATCAGCCAAGTGATTTTGGCTGTAGTCTGGATGATTAATCTGGTAAAAAATCTCTGGAGTTAATTGCCGCTCACCAAGTTCTGAAATATGAACTGCAGTAGAGATAAGATTACACACCTCACAGGCATAAAACATGGGAGAAGGGCCATGAGAAAGGACACCCCTCACATTGGAAAGCAGGATGGGTGAGACAGAAAATCCAGCTGACTTTTTCCTGAGCAACCCCGAGCATGAGAGAGGCTGGAGCTTGGTTAGGAGTGGGACTAGCTGGCTGCGGAAGATGCTGTCACATCCAACAAAACCCCTTTACTTAGTGCTTAAAGCAATAAAAGGCACATTTTGATCCTTCTAGAAAGTGGATGCAGGTGGGTCTGGTGGGGGAGGACTGAAATCAGTAGGGTCACACGGGTGTTAATCAGGACAGCATTGAAATCAATGAGCAGGGAACTGCAGCCCCAGACCTCAAGGGGGAAAAGAGCTGTGTTACAGCTTCAGACAGCAGCCTGAGTGGTGAAAATTGCAGGTGATCTTGTGCTACCACCAGCCTGCAGTAAGCACTTTCTCTCCTTTCGCTTTTTTAGTCCTGATCTGTGACAATGAGTCAGAAAAGTCACATAATTACACCTCCAAGAGGCCGGGGTAATTGGCAATCACCAAAAGCTGCCTTGCCTATAATTTGCTAAGAGGAATGAAGCTGCTTGTGTGTTTTGGGGCACCACTAGAGCAGAGATGTCTAATTACCAGCAAGTTCAGCTCAACAGCTGTCAACACATCGGCTCTAATGGCTATTTCATAAGGACAAAGACATAATATGGGCTGAAGGAGCTCTTCTAAATTCGTCCGATTTCACTCTGCCACTTTCCCCAACACTCAATAAGAGTTCCTAAAAAAACCTCTGAAAGACTTAATTCCAGCTGTAGCTTCAGCAGCACTCAGCACATGTTAAATGATGCCCAAGCACTGCTGGTGTCAAGCTCGAAAGACAGAAGAGCCTCTTGCATGGCCAAATGGTTTTTAATGTGAAATATTTGGCAAAAAGTTGTAAAGGAAAAAGAGGAGAAGAAACACTGGGATATTATTGTTATCACTGTAGTTCACAGAATCATGGAATCACAGGTTTGGGTAGGAAGGGACATTAAGGATCATCTCATTCCAGCACTGCCATGGGTAGGGACAACTTCCACTGTCCCAGGTGGCTCCAAACCCCATCCAGCCTGGCCATAGAGACTTCCAGGGATCCAGGGGCAGCCACAGTCTCTTGTTAAATTCCTACAAGGAGAAATAACTCTTGACAGTAAAGGTTCAGGAATTTGTCACTCTGAAGCAGCCCCTCACCAACAAGGGGAAGATGCTGAGGAGAAAGAACAAGAGGTATCTTGGTGACACCTGCCCTCTTACAGGCAATATGGCTTTGGTGAAAAGTGGTTTTTGTACCATTTTTGTGTCTGCCATCCAGCTCTAAAAAAAATCTAAGCAGGACTATTTCACCAAACTCTGACCTTTTGGCAAGAGAGGGACATGCAGCAGCCTGTGAAACCCTGCACATTTTCACACTCCTGCTTCAACTCACTGGAGTCATTAAAGTTTAAAGAAGAGATGAAAGAGCACACAAATCGCTGATTTCTACACAGAAACTTACCGACACCTTTTCTCTAGTTGCTCCCCAGTTTTTCCCCGCTCTGTTGAAGAAGGCACAAAGAGTCAGAAGGAAACTGTGGGGGCAATGAAACCTGTGCTTGTGCTATCCCAGCTCATGGTGAGGACAAAGCAGAAAACCCCAAAGCCTGAGCTGTGGAGCAAAGTGTGATTCTCATTATATTTGTCCCTGTGCCCTGGCACACAAGCTGAGCTTTTTTCAGCCACCACAACATTAAAGCTCAATTAAAGTGAGCACAGGGCTTAGTGACCTTCCTTAAGAGGTGAGGAATCATCAGGGTTTTGAGATGCTCTCCCTTTCCTCTGAGCCTGCTCTGAGGAGAAAAGGATCATTAAATGATACTTACCCAGTTAGAGATATCAGCTCTGAGTGCTCTGCCACAAGCAGAAGCCCCATCCCAGTTTCACTGAGATAAACAAAGATAGGTTTCTATTAATTCTCTCTTGTTATAAGATTACTAATTTAGGCAAATAATAACTTTCTAGCACAAAATATGCCCTTCTTTAACATTTATCTGCCTTACTTTCAAGCTAGGACAACACAACCAGGAGAATTCAGAATCACAGCACTGCATTGGTGCTGCCCAGGGCTGGTCACTGCAATGAGACAGAAGATTGCAGCTGCCGCTTTTTCTGTGTTTGTTGTTGTTGTTGTTGGGGTTTTACATTTATTTCAGTGGATTTATATTGCAAGTTTATCCTTTTTCTAATAGGGACATAATACAATATGTTTTAGAAGTATCCAGTGGCTACTCATACATTATGGAAAAGCTGGATGCTAAAGATGAAAGGCAATGGGAGTTACACAGAGCAGCTGATGTTAATTTCTCATTTGTCTCTCTCCACTCCCCAACACACGCACTCCTCTGCTGGCCACCCTTGTGTTTTCACACAGAGCACTTAAAGTAATCTTATTAAAGTTTATGCTTTTTAAATCTGTTTACTATGCCACTCCAGCTTTATTTCCTAACCCTCTTCTGTTCTTTTTATTTTTGATGTCTTTAAACTGGGAAAGCTGTCTTCTTTTTCCCTGCCAGCTTTAAATAACTTCTTTATTTGTAAGAGAATCAACAAGTGCTCCCACATTCTGCTCTCCCCTTCCCAAAGTGCTTCCTCCTGATCTCTCTTTTCAAGCCTTGCTTACAGGATACTAAAAATTTAAGAAGTAGTTAATAGAAGAGACAGAGTTAAAGCCCAGCTTTTATGCAGCATTCTCAGGCACCAGAGAGGTGTCTCGCAGATACTCAAAATTACATCACCCTTGTGGTACTGCCAGTCGTGGAGACAGCAGTGAATATTGTTCACGTCATTTCAGAGACAAAACAAATGACAGTCACTTCTTCTTTGTATGAAGGGTGTGCCAGGCTTAAAGGAGATGTGGCCCTACTGCTCTGGCTTTCCTTATCAAGTTAATAAATCCAACTGTGAGCAGTTTCTTTCTGCAGCAAAGTCCTGCCACACCAATGGCCAGAAATAATCAAGTGATATTATTCAGCCTTCTTTTCAATTCCAAAGAAATTAACAATACGAGAGAGGGAAACACAGCTGTAATTAGTCTGGTCACTCAGAAGGGAAAATGCATGATGGGTCCTGCAGATATAGCAAGGGAAACATATGGATTGCATCTCAGAAGGCAAAGAGTAACTTCTGGGTCTCAGACTAGGTAAAATGCATTTTACTACAAAAATCCTGTAGCAGAACAGCTCCGTGCTCATGACTGCACATGGTGAGAGTGTTTCTAAAATGCATGTACTGATTTCTTGGGTTGGTGGACATCAATATGTGTGAGCCAAAGAGTTACTGAGGCAAACTTTAGGCTGCTGCATACTGTGAAGGACAATCAATCTTAAAATTTACCTTAATGTAGTAAACCCACATGGTTTCTAAATTATTAAAACATGCCTGGAGCACTGGCTGGTTGTGTAGCTCCAAGTCAGAGGTGTCAGTGAACCATCGGGTGCAGAACAGGCCTGTAACAGTACTGAGTGCCCTCAGTGCAGGAATCAGTACCTACAAACCTGCACCACACCTGACACGTCACTCACCTCTCTTTTACCTGTGCACTTGCTCAGTGGAGCCAAACTTTACAAGGGGGATGTTTCAGAACCTGCTTCTTCTCTGCAAGAGAAATCTCAGCCTCTTCTTTGGGGCTTAGTGTTTGAAACAGATAAACCAGTGCTGCTTTCTAATGCAAATCCAAATTCCTCTGCGTGGAATGTGATTAGCCCGGGCCAGTCTCAGTGGGCAGAAACTCTTCAGCCTGAAATGTTCCAAAGCAGGTACAAATGGCTTTTGACAGGGAAGATCAGGATGAATTTGTTACAGTGGGAAAGAAACCACAATTAATGTTGGGATTCAAAATGTAAGACACATAGCCAGGACAAGGATACAGAGAGGCTCTGGAAAAGATGAAACCATGCCTGAACGTGGGGTGAAGCGGTGGCAGCACGTCTGCAGTGCAGGGAGGGAGCACAGAGTGCATTCGCTTTCCGCTCAGCAACTTCACCGAGCAGCTCCATCTCCGGAGTGCTCCTGGCACAGAGCAAAGCTACAGCTGCAGGATACACATCAGCCTTCTCCCGGGCTTTGGGGGCACTGCAAGGGCAGCGTTTCGCTCACCAGCCTGTTAGGCTGCTTCCAGCAGGAGCAGGATTCCCGGAGGAGGCAGCAGAGCTCTGCAGCTGCCCCTGCCCTTCCCACGGCTGGCCAGCACTCTGCATCCCCAGATTGCTCCAAGGACTGCATTTGTCCCTGAACAACGTGGATCTGAGCCATTAGATGTAAAACTGTCACAGTTATAAAGGCTTGAAACGCCATCCCACGATGTGAGTGTGGGACTGACAGGACAGCCCCAGTTACAGCTTTGCATGGGAGTGGTGCTTTGTCCCACAGAACTGCTCCTCAGCTGTGCCCTGGCACTGGCCTGGCATGATCTGAGGATAAAGAAAACATTTTAAATCCAAAGTAACTTCATTCATTACGTGAATCCATTTATAATAAGTGTGGCTGCACCAGGGCTCACAGGAGAGACAAAGCCTCTCCCATGTGGTTCCACCAAGACGACTTTATAGAAACAGAAGGGCACAAAGAGGAGCAAAGAACCTTGCTTGAGCAAGTAAAAGAGCATTATTAAAGCAGTGAATCCAAACCCTGAAAAAGTTAGGATACCCCGGGATTCAGCTTGTTTGTGCAATGAGAATTTGCCACTGCCATCTGCAAGTGCAGCAGAGCCTTCATGACAGGAATATTTACTTTGTCCTACAGGATCCTTCCTGTACCTAGAGGGGCTTATGAAAATGAGGGAGAGGGACTTTAAACGGACAGAGGGCATGTTTATATTACAGGTTAAGACAAAATTCTTTGCTCAGAGGGTGGGCAGGCCCTGGCACAGGGTGCCCAGAGAAGCTGTGGCTGCCCCTGGATCCCTGGCAGTGCCCAAGGCCAGGTTGGACATTGGGGCTTGGAGCAGCCTGGGACAGTGGGAGGTGTCCCCGCCCATGGCAGGGGTGGCACTGGATGGACTTTGAGGTCCCTTCCAACCCAACCCAATGATTCTATGATCCCTCTGTCTCTCCAAACAGGCAACACTCTCTGAACAAGCAGCCATTCCATATTTTCTCCTTCTCACAGAGCCCCAGCGTGCTGTTCTATGCCTTATTTACTGCTTGCTGTTTTGAAGACAGAATTATTCATTTTGTCAGAGGATTTTCTCGGGCACTCCGAGGGCTTCTCAAAGATTAATGACATCTGTTAGCACAACATGCCTGTGAGGTGACAGGGGCTGCCTGTGTTGGCTGGGCAGCACTCAGCCCTTTAACAACCTCACCAGCTCCAGCCAGGACACCATCAGCTGTCTCTGTGAAGGGCTGGGAGTGTGGCAGGTAAACAAGACCAGAGCCTTGAGCTGGGAGAAGGAGGAAACAAGTAGTTAGGGCATGGGGCTGTGATGAAACAGCTGTTTTGCTTGAGACTTGCTGGAGTTTTGTGAAATGTTAACACTCAGCCAGAAGAAAGCAGAGCGTGAACCCTGCCGTGAGCTGAGAAGCATCCAGCTTGCTCTGCAAGCAGGTAGACAAGTGGTGACAGGGCATTGTCACCTCGTTTTTAACATGTGGAAACTGAAAAACAAAACTGAAATAAGGACAGAAAGCAGCCCCTGGTGTAGTGTGCCTGGTTGGGATCCTGGGCATTGATTTCAAGGAACACCTGCTGCTTCCTAAGCATTATAATATTCAGATTGTGATGTCTAAAAGGCACATTTTCAGCTGTGAGGGTTTGGTGACATTGCCAGTCAGGCCTCAGGGGTCCAAGGCAGGCATCAGGTGATCAGGGAGCGTGACAAGGGACCCTCTCTCAGATTTCTCACCTCACGTGTCTGGCAAAGGCTGGAAACCCACTCCAAGGCAAGCATCCAATGGTTCGGAACACAAGACCATCCCCCTGCAGGTCCCACACCAGGAAATCAATGCTGGAAATCAGCCCCAAAGGAGGCAGGGTCCTGCCGTGCTGGAATGTGACACTGGCTATTGTCACCCAGACAGTTTGTCCTACATTGTGTGCTTAATGCAACCTTAGACAGCTGTTAGTAAAACTAACACTGAATTACCTTTCAGTTAAGTCAAAATGCTGGATGGAAACTTTCCTTCCCGTGTGCTGTCAATGAAAACCTTTCCCAATATTTAATTTTTTTAATCTGAGCTCACTGCCATCATTTTTCACAGCACAGGGATAAATACCTTAGTTTACTTCAGCTCTTACTTAAAATATAAATTTAGCATTGTTTTAGCAGCAATTATGCAGACATAATAATATCAACTAAGTTGTATGGGCCAGGAGAACCACAGCCACCTCCAGCATCCCCCACGGGTGGAAGATCCCATTCCCTTGTTGAGGCAAAAACCACAAAATCCCCTCACCACGCTCCAGGAAGCTGCTGAAACCACAGACTTGTTACAAAGGCCCCTGCTTCAAACAAAAAAACAGGTTGTTCAGCCTGGGGAAAGATGTTTTGGGGTGACGTAATTGTGGCTTTCCAATACCTGAAGGAGCTGACAAGAAAAGAGGAGAGAGACTCTTTCCAAGGGCTGGAGGGACAGGACACAGGGAATGGCTTCCCACTGCCAGAGGGCAGGGATGGATGGGATATTGGGCAGGAATTGTTCCCTGGGAGGGTGGGCAGGCCCTGGCACAGGGTGCCCAGAGAAGCTGTGGCTGCCCCTGGATCCCTGGCAGTGTCCAAGGCCAGGTTGGACACTGGGGCTTGGAGCAGCCTGGGACAGTGGGAGGTGTCCCTGCCCATGGCAGGGGGTGGAATGGGATGGGCTTTAAATCCCTTGCAACCCAAAACCCTCTGGGATTCCATGAAGACTTCAGACACTGCTTCAGAACTGAAGCTCCCCATCCTGGCACAGAGCATTTTAATAGTCAGTAATCCACTGCTTTTGGGGTCTGACAGGTTCCAGCACAGCAGAGAGACAATAACTGGGTAATGCAGCCAGTCCCAGCACACGTTCACAGCACTCTTCACTGACATTTGGGAAACAGTTACTCAGAATAAGGAGAGAGTAACTAATTAAAAGGTCTCATATATTGTATAGAAAGGAGTAGACTTTTTCATAAGCGTGCACTTATGTCAGTGCTGCAATACCTGCCTTTCTCTAGTTGGACAAAAGCTGATATAACCAATTCTTCTCACACAGAGGAAACCAAACACAGTTCATGGGTGAGTGACCACTACTTAATTGACAATATTTTTTTTATGTACAGGGTAATCTCTCAACATGAATTTCATTGCAGGGAATGGAAGAGGGATAAAGGAAATAATTTAGAATATTACAGGAGTTTCTTCCTTGTTTTAATCATATTTTCATTTTGGGGTCAGTTGAATTTGCTTGTATTTCTTCTAAATTCAGGGAGCAGAGCACTTACATTATCTCTATGGCTTATATTAAGTACTTATCTCTAGTCCTCAGTCTGGCAGGTTGCTAACAGATGTGTAGGTACAGTACAGTGTATATACAGGGTTATATATTTATGTATATGTTTAGTGACAAATCTTGCATGGGACAAGAGAGGAAGAATAGTCTCAGGGAAAAATCTGGGATTCTGGGAAGCAAACAAAATGCAACAAAAATCAAATCTTTTTACTGTAAGGAGTTTGCAAAAGCAGCTGAAGAAATTATTTGCATAACAATCCTCAAGTAATTGTAAGATATATAAGAATAAAAATAAAAAATGCCACCGAGGCAGGTATAAGAAGACATCACTGTTAAACTGTCTTGTTAAACAAAAACCTGTCCTGAAAGCTTTCAGCTTCATTGTCAAAACCACAGAAAATTCAAAACCCACCCAGCTGGAATAATAAGCTGAGAGGACCTGGAGGAGGCCAGAGGCAGACATGCTGGATGAGAAGATGCCTTGAAAAATTACCCTCAGGAAAGAGGTGAGTGAGGGCAAACAGCAGTGGGGCAGTGGGATTCTGAGGAACTCACCTGAACACCTCCTTAAAAGCATTGCAGGCATGGGGGGTTCTGGTAATGAAGCTCTTTAATGACCATTTGTACATTGTTTTTCTTCTTTCTGTGTGAAGGTCATTTTACTGAGCAGTGTCATTTGCAAACAGCTCTTGCAGGTGCATTTTGCTTTTGCTTTTTTCCCATCTCCTCATCCTGTATAGAGCAGTGTAACAGCTGGGTGACTCACTAAGTGGAAATGGATGAGAAGAGTGATCTTTTCTCCTCCAAAATGCAAAGCTGGAGGAGCCATTAAGTGCATTGAAGTGAGGAGTGGCGTTGCAGACTAACCCTCAGCTGGGAGTTCCTAAAAAGTGCTTACCTTTACTTAACCACTAAACAATCAGGTTGGAATAGAAGCAAAAAGTACCCTCCACGTCCCCAAATCCCCAAAGCTTGGATGCTTCACGGAAAAAAAGTTTATATTCTCATGGAAACCCTTTCTGCTGCTTTTTGGGGGAAATTGGAAGGGGGTGTTACAATGAAAGTAGGCCTTTTGTTTTGTGTTTCAAATGAGACATTGTTATCTATGCAGGGAACATGTTTCCAGAGAGTTTCACTCAAAACCAAGTTATCAATCAAAAAGCTTTTTCTTCCTCTAGGAGAACAAGAGAAATAAAAAGCTGATTATTTTAGAGCTGGCAGACATGTGGAGAGGGATGGGTACGGGGTGCACACGGTGTTAGAGGTACCTGAGGCAGGTGCTGTGTGCAGGGATCCTCTCTCCAATACAAGGAGCAGCAGGTGAGACAGAGGTGATTTTCCTGGGTGCAGGGCTGGACTTTGGATATCTTTCCAAAAGGAACCACAGCAGGAATGACATGAAGGGCCTGAAATGGTGGCATGAATGGAACCTGAAGCACGTGGGGTTCCTGGGAGCTCGGGGTGGGTGATGTAGTAGTGGGGTGGTTCTGACCAGAGTTATTGCTTGGGAGTTAAGGAAAAAGCAAGATTTGGAATGGAATGTTTCCAAAATACAAATGGATGAAGAGCAATTCCCTGTTTTCTCTGGTGGACTCCACATCCCTGGAAGTGTCCAAAGCTGGCTTGGAGCAACCTGGGATGTGGAAGGTGTCCCTGCCCATGTCAGGAGTGGGATGGGATGAACTTCCAGATCCCTTCCAACCCAAACCATTCTATGATCAATATTATTTTTTTTCTCTTCTGGAGGAGAGCGTTTGTAGGTGTGGATTTCTGAATAATCTTCCAGGAAGAAGAATTCAGCTGAAGAGCTAAAATAGTCTTTCCACACACATTAATTCCCTTTTTTTGAGAGGGCCTGCAGGACACAGAACACTTTAAAAGAAACTTCTATTTACGAGTTCTAATAGCTCTACACACAATAATTTCTTTCATGAGACATCTCAACCACTTCTAATGTATTCTTACATTTTCAAATAGGAAGCAAATGTGGGGGAAGGTGCTGCAAAGCAGCCAAGGAGATAACTCTCCCTGTGATGGAGTCATTTTGTATTCCAGTCATTGTGCTGCTCAGCTGAGCTTTTGGAGGTGGAAGATAAACAGATGAGGAAAAGTTTCTTATTAATTAAAGGCATGCACTGCCAATTGTAAGAGTGACCAAATATTGGTTCAGCCTCACCACTGCTGCTCACTTTAACAGGTGTGAGGATATTTGCTAAAGATGACAGGAGTGCCCAGCAAAGCAGAGCCTCGTGCAAAGCCTCACCTCCTTTCAAACCAGGTCTGTGCAGACTGACAAGACAAAAATGAGAAAAACAGTCCAAGAAGAGCAAAGGGGCTGTGATACTGAGCCTGGAAACCAAACCTGTTCATTGCTTGGGCAGTGAGACCAGGCCGTTTGTAAGCACTGTGCTTATTTATTGTAAATGCTGCAGCTCAGCTAAAGATTTTTGGTTTACTTGGAGTTCAGATTCTCACTTTCATCAGCATTATCTTGCCAAATACATTCCCAAGCTTACTTTAATTTAGGATTTGACACCCGTGATTGCCTTTTTTTCCCCCTCAAAGGATGAATTAGTCCACAATAAAAGATGCATATTAGGCAATTTATTATGCTAATGACTCGCAGAAAAAAACCAAATTACATTGACAGTGGATTATATTGAACAATAAAAAACCCCCCTCGTCACAACTCTCAGTGAGTGCCTGGTTGAGCTGTAGTTAGCTCCAGGAAGCTTCCTGGAAATAGTGTCCACATTGGAGACAGCCATGCATCAGCAGGAAGCACCTTCCCAGTGAAACAACAGGGATCTCCCTCTCATTTGTAATTATGTAATTTGTAAGCAGCCATTTTTAGCTCAGCTAAAAGGGCTGGCGTTATCCTGGCACGTGGCATTTCCTACCTGATTATCCTGCAATCCATCATCTGATTCCAAGCAAACGGAAAGAGAAGTCGAGATTCAAGGGCGTTCAGGTTTGCACAAATTTTTTGCAAAAAGACAGTCAAGTAGGAGAAGAAGCTGCCATCAGTGCTCATCACTGATAGAGGAGCTGGGCCTGGAAATAGGAATTCATGGCTGTTGTAATGCATTTGAACACTGACAGTGTGCCCCAGCCAAAACCGCCTGTAGTTAGCTTATCAAAGCCCTCAAGAATTCATCAAGGCCACTGAAATGTAAGCTGCGCTAAATTGGGAAAGGAAAAGCTGAAAAACAGAATACCAAGACAGCAAGAAATAGATAAAGAAAGACTGTGCTGCACTAAATCAAGAACCAATTATATTTTCTGAAAAGTGCATGCAGAGCGCGTGGACAAGCTAGAGGGACCAATCATGTAATGTGTGATCGCGTGTACAGCACTTGTAAAAGTATCAATAAGAGTGTTTTGTAAACAATAAATGGCTTCTGCGAAATCACATTGATTCGTTGTTCAGAAGTCCTGAGCTCCCGCACATGGCAAACAGCTCTGCATTGCTCCCAGAACTGTTATTCAGTAACTTCAATAAAGGCAAGATTAAACAAAAAATTTAGATGAGACTACCAAAAATATTCTTTAGCGTTGGATCAATAACAAGATTCAATCAGACACTGAAAAAGCTGTTCAGTGACAAAGCAATCAGTCCTAAGGGAGTAAGAAAAGAAAGGAATCAATGTAATTGGAGGAAAAAGAGAAAGTGGCCTGAACAGTAACCCAGCCCCAAAGCCATCAGACATCTGAGCAGCCAAAATCAGAGGGAACAGCTCAAACACAGAGACTCTTCCAGGTTCAACAGCACTTAGAAAACCAGCAGTGTCCAAAGGCTTCAGTGGGATGAGCCTGGACCACACCTAATTACCAGATGAAAACCAGTGCTTTCTAGCAGACAATGAGTGGGACTGTTACCGATAAGAATGGCAGCACCTGCCAGCTCAGGGGCTGGTCAGGCTTCACAGCACACATTCTCATGGAGTTCTTCTCCAGTGACTGCAACTCAGAGTTACAGCAAAAACATCATGGAACTTCTTCTAAAGTGATTAAATACAACTCACTTTGGCTTTATGTGATGTTCACTGTGGAAACCAAGCATTTATTTATTTAATTTCTGTTCCTTTTCCTGTTTAGGAAAAAAAAAATTGGTCAAAGCCTGCTTCTTGCCCCAGCAGTTCTTGTGCACACCCAGGCCTTTTCCCCATGCCAGGGGTAGGCAATGCCATCTCCCACAAGAGGCAGGGACAGTGGTCAGGAACTGGGTCAGTGACACAGGGTTGTGTCAGCAGTGACACTTCAGAGCTATTGCAGCAGCATCGAAAGCCAGAGCTGTGTCTGAATGAACCTATTGTGAGAATGAGCATTTTCAGCGTGTTCCGTAGCAGGAAGTATTTTATCTGCTGTAAAAACAACAGCTTTTGTAAAGGATTAAACTCTCGAGCTTCTTTTCAGCATTTAACAAGCTTTGAATATTGTTTACAGTCTTGGTTGTATGGCATCATTGCTTTTATCCTCCAGTGTAGCAACAAGGATTCAACATGAATTAAATCCCATTTGCTTTTCCTCTGTATCATTGTTAAAGTATGGCACATGAAAAAATCTATTCTAGTAATAATTATCTAGGAAATGTGAAGTTCAGTATCAGTTTGTAGGAAGAAATGGCTATTTCTTTCCTGGTTATCATTAATAGAAAAGCTGAAAACATCCAGGTGAGTGACTGCAGCACTACAACGAGTAGGATTTGGGGAAAGCTGCTCCAAAACAGCCTCTGAGTAAAAGTAAGTCCTGGTCTGCATGGGGTGGGTCCATTTTCCAACACAGAATGTGAGTAAAGAGGGATGACTTCCCTTGAAGTGTCCAAGGCCAGGCTGGATGGGGTCCGGATCAGCCTGGTCTGTGGACGTTGTCCCTGCCCATGGCAGGGGTTGGAACCAGGCAATACTTTCCAGCCTGAACCATTCCATGACTCCACGGTGATTTCTTCACTGCCTGAACACGAGCACAACCCTTTTGACACCAACCCAGCAGCACTCTGTGGCAGGACATCTCGCCCTCTCCCTACCAAAGGTGATGGGGCAGATAACCTGGAGGGGCAAAGGCCCTGCAGGGGTTGTCTCCTGGCATCAGAAGTCTGCTCAGAATCCTGGAGAGCAGATGTGGAGAGAGATAAAAAGGAAATATCAGTGACAAAAGGCCTGTTTTTACACTATAAAAGCCCTACAAACTTTCATGAAGTCAGAATTCTCTTGCACACTCCCTGGGAATGTGTGACAGGACTTCTCCCCAAAGTTTGGACTCATCTTCATGGTTACTTTTCCAGAAATTGAGAGAAAGGATTCTTATGTATTCTCCTTTAACAGTTGGATGGTAAGATACATTGAATCCTAATCTATGCTGTATTTCTTCACTAGCTGTATTAAAAGAATGGCACCTTATGGTGCCCTGTATTTTTAACTATTATAGTTTTCTTTTCCCTGTGTAGTAATAATCTGTTTTAAGTCTCATGTCTGTTAAATTTGTGTCTATTGAATAAATAATTCATTCTATAATAGACCGAATCAGCCATTATTAAAGAACTTGCAGATGAGAGTGGGTTTTGGGGTGCAGGCTGCCTCAGAAGTTACTATCTACTGCCATAGGCCTGGGCAGAGGTAGAAACTTATTTAAACACCTCACATCCATTCCTAACACACTCCCATGAAGGAACCTGATCAGCTGGAACCTGTACTCTTTGGTCAGGTGGGACCTTCACACCTGGAGGTGTTGCCACCATGGACAATCACATCCAGTCTGGGGACACCCATGGACATATTTTCCAGTCTAGACAGGGCCTCCGTTCTGACAAAGCTCATTTTCTGCTTTATGATAAAACAGGACAATTCCTGATTTCCCTAAATCCTACTCCATCCCCCCATTTCAATACATGATTTAGTTACTTGTGAAAGAACGAGGAATTTTATTTTTCGTGGGTGAATGCGTATCACTCACATAGAAAAGCCACAAAGCAGGCTGGAGCATATACTGCAAGGAAAAAAGCCAAATCTTTCAAAAATTCGATCAAAACCTACAAAAAACACTAAGAAGAAGCTGTGACTAAGACAACAGGCAGAGATTCAAGCCCTCAGCTTCCTGCTCTCGATGCTGGATGACACCAGGCGTGTCATTTGTCATGCTGTGTCTGGGTCCCCATCTCTGAAACGAACACAACAGGCACTAAGATGCCTCAAGTGTATGTGGGGAGGTTATTTTGAAACCTGCTTCCTTTCCCACTGGTTTCCATGGAAAATTATCATCTTCCTCTGCTAACAGTGCTCATTTTGGTAAGACAAGCAAGCTCAGGGGAAAACCAGAAAATGTAGGTAACTGTCTTTTTACAGTGCACAAAAAGCAGAGGGTGTGGGGTATGGGGGGAAAAGGCAGCAGCAAGTCCAGCAGGTGAGGCCAGGGAAAAGCACATTTGCTGCAGCCATCCCTGCCTGGTGTGTGAGGGGTGGAAAACCTCCCACACCTCCCTGCTCACCTGCATTCCCACCCTGTCTGGCACTGGCTTTCCTCACCCTAGAGGAGCTGCTGGCAACCTGGAGGTGCCCCCACTCCCCTGCACGATGTGTTTCCAATCTCCTTCCATACCCCAGTGGTGACAGTGGGACTTTCCTGGTTTTATCAGTTCCCCAGCCACTGCTGTGGGTCAGTCCTTCTCCTGAGGATTCACATCCATAGGAGTTTCACTTCTTTCCATGAGCAGAGCCTAGCTTCAGCCATCCAGAGATTCAACATTCAGACAAAACTACTCAGAGTTGCTCACTGCTGAACGGGAAGGGCAACTCAACTCACCTGACATGGAGAGAACAATTTCAATGTGGGGTGAACAGAAAAGCTTCCTTCCCCTGACCAGAGGTTAATTCAGGTTTTCCCCGGCCTCATCTGCTGGACTTGCTGCTGCCTTTTCCCCCCATACCCCACACCCTCTGCTTTTTGTGCATGGAAAAAAGACAGTTATCTAAATTTTCTGGTTTTTCCCTGAGCTTGCTTGTCTTACCAAAATGATCACTGTTAGCAGAGTGTGTTTAATGCAGGTGATGTGGAATGTGAAATGATTGGTTTGGATACATTACCCTTTTGGGATCAGACGTACACCATATTTTGGCTTTAAACTGAAAGAGGGACAGTTTGGATTGGACATTAGGATGGAATTGTTTCCCTGGGAGGGTGGGGAGGCCCTGGCACAGGGTGCCCAGAGAAGCTGTGGCTGCCCCTGGGTCCCTGGAAGTATCCAAGGCCAGGTTGGATGAGGCAATAGGTAAAAGATTCTTCTTTTAAATGTACAAAACTGGGTGGTTAAAAAACGTTAAATTGTGATGGCACATCATGGCATGGAAATAGCCTTGAGCTTTGGTGAAGGGCACTAAAGCACATTTAAATTACACATAAGGAAGAAGGAGCAGAAAGACAGTTCCTGTTCTGAATACAGCATCTGCTAAGGAAGCAAGGACCCGAGATCAGCTGGGTTTTGTACAGCTCTTGGCCATCTAAACAATCTTGTCAAGCAGCAAATTCATGGAGACCTTGGCAGGTGTATCTATGTCCTGTCTGTCCATCTGTATTTCCTCTCAGTTCTTGCTTGATTTTAATTTCAAAGGATTTAGGAAATTTAGGAGCACCCATCAGCAGCTTGGTAGCAGTAGATCCACAGGGGAATGTTCTATCTGCAGCTAAACCCAGTAAGGTGCCACGCTGCTCATTCAGTGTGGCAAGTATGTGCCATGACAGCACTGATTAACTGATATTTTAATAATATCTATTTTAAAATATATGTAATATATATTAGAAATATTTCTGATATAGATTCTCAGGGCAGCATGCAGGGCAAGCAAGCATTTTGGAGGCAAAGGACCTCCAAGACAGCCAAACATCCAAACATTTACCCTGCAGTTTAGACCATAAACCCAGCAACTGATGGTTTGAATTCTCTGAGGTTTTCCTCTGTCACTGCTCGTTGCCAACAGGACTTTGCAAAGTGTCCCTGTGTTTGTTTGGTAGCCCTGGTGTGTGTGGCATGGATTGGCACAGGCAGGACACTGTCACACCCCCACGGCTGCACAGCACAGGCCCCTCCCTGGCATTTAACTCCAGCAGGAACCACCTGAATCCATCTGCTCTAAAAAAGAGATGACATTTCCATGAAACCAAAAAAAACCAGGAATGGCAGATGGTGTGTGTGTGTGTGTGTGTGTGTGTGTACAGGGAGGGAGGTGGGGAAAGGAAAGCCTGGTTTAAAAAAACGGACCTGCCCCAAATACA
>VZTJ01005695.1:51540-63570 GCA_013397795.1 Orthonyx spaldingii | reverse complement strand
GAAGGGAAGGGAAGGGAAGGGAAGGGAAGGGAAGGGAAGGGTACCCTGACAAAGGCATAGGGAGAACGCTGGGTGTAATCAGTTTGATTAGGGTGCAACTCTGTGGATCCAGAAAGCAACAAGAGAATCAGAGAGCGCATGAAATGGAGGGCCTGGGGATTCTGCACTTGGTGGCTCACATCCATGAGAGCAGATGAGCATGAATGGTGCTCTCCCAAAAATCTCCAGCAGATTTGCAGCAAAACCTTCAGCAGGACACGCCACAGCTGGTCAGCCCAGAGGCAGCAGTGACCAGATGAGGGGAAATCTGACCCCAGACACGTGGCCCTCCTCTGCCTCTATCCAAACACCCGCTCACATGAAAGCAGATGAAGCCCATTGCCTGTCCTGATGTCCAGGCTACTCCCAGACCCACTGACAGTGTTCAAAGAGCCCAGTGGTTGTGTTGAGGTTTTTTGGAACGTGTTACATAACCACAGCAAATCCATCAGTGTCTTGGAGATCACCATAGCAACAGGCTGACAGCTCAGTGCAGGACGAAGGATCCCTGATCCCGGCCTGGAGAAGCTGCTGCTGTGCCTGGTCCAGCACACGGAGCCCCCTCCCTCCCTCCCTTCCAGCACCCAGACTCCTGGGGCTGTCCCCTCTCCCCTTTGGGCCACAGGAGTGCACGGAGGGTTTCCCACTCCCTGCAGTGACCAAAACATTTTCTACCAAAGCAAATGGGACATTGAGGCTCTATTCCAAATAAAAGATCAAAAAATGGAAATGGCTACCGGGATATTTCTGGATGGAAATCTCTGCCTCAGCTCTCTGAATGACAACCAGGGAATGTGAGTGTGCAGTGGTTGCTGCCATCACCCCATTTTCAGTGCTGCCTTGTACATCTTTCAGTGGCTTTGGCCATGAGAATGGAGAGAAATCACACAAGCTACAAGGCTGAGGCCAGAATTGCTCTGCTGGAGGGGGAAAATGGGACAAAGAAAGTCTTAGTGTCATTTGATGGGACATGTGCTCAGTAGGCTCCTCCTACAGCTCCTCCATTTCTCTAATTTTGGGGTTGAACAAGATTTTCCATGGGCTTCGTTCCTTTCTGAAGAATCTTCCTAGACAAGTGCCCACTCCTCAGTGGCCTTCACACCATGAGAAGTAGGAATTACCTATGTTTCCACACAGTTCTTCAAATTAATGTGCAACAAATGGATTGATTTGATTAATAATTCATAAATACTAATTGTACTTGAATGGAAAAGTGCTCAACCATTACCCTGCTCATTGACCTGAAAATATATTCCTCAGCTTAAAGTATTTCTCTAAATTTTGATCTGATGACAGCAAATCTTTTAATCACCCTCTCATAATTTTGTGACTTCAATTTAAAACCATTACAATCCTATAAAAAGAACTGACATCTAGTCAAACAAAATGATGAACTTCTTTGCAATGCAGTAAGCACTCAGATGCACAATTTATCTCGAGCTTAAAAAGTTAGCTGAAGCTTGCCCCAAACTGAATTCATTTGAAATATGTATTTACTCAGTAATTATGGCTCACTACAATTTAAACTCCAGAAACAGAGAAATTTGTTAATAGGTGGTACCAAAAACTAAACCACTCCTTTTTTTCCTGTTATTTTCCATGTTTCCATGTGCAGCCACAAGCTTGGTTGAATTCTGTTTCACATTTCTCTCCTTGTAAAGTTTATTCTCTGTACATTTAGTTTTGTAGTCCCAAATTCAAGGACAATTTAGGATAGTTATTAATCCAAAATGCTATCTAGAGTAAAGGTCCACAGAATCCTTTGGCTTTTTCCCCCCACATCCTTCTATTATATCCTATGATTATTATTCTTGGCTGTTAGGAAAACCTCCTTCTCCAGAGGTGTGTCCAGCACGGGAACAGGCTGCAGTCACCATCCCTGGGGGGATTTTAAAGACTTGTCCACGTGGCATGTGGGAGCCTGGTTTAGTGGGGGCCTTGGCAGTGCAGGGCGAGCTGGATTTGTCCTTCCCACCCTCATGGACTCTGTGATTCCCTGCTTATTGCACTCAGTGATACATCAGTGCTGTCATGCAAACACAGCAGTGTTATTTACTGATATATTTTGCCATGTTTGATTTTTTCAGTGAACTGAAGTTGCTCAGGGCAGCATGCAGAGAGCCAGGGGTCAAACACCCAGCTTTTGTGGAAACATTTCCTTCAGCCATGGCTACAGACGGAGAAATTTAGGAGAAATCACCACATGAGGAGATGACTTTTAGTATTTGTGTGACAATTCATTACTGCAAAACAAGAACTCTAATTCTAATTAAGCTGTGCAGTGTCCAGTTTTCCCCAGCACAAACTCTCTCATTCCCCTTTGCTCACCCAGTCAGTGTCACTGGTGCTTCATCTGCCTTTGCTCAGCAGAATGCTGTACTCTGTTGGCACCTGGCATTTTGGGGAGAGACACTGGGTTCACTTCTGTGTGTGGGGATGCTGTTGATGTGTGATACAGAGCCAGTGTGACATTTGCTGGTGAATTCACTGCTCTTTATTCCCAGCTGCTATGGGAATAGGAAGCAAGCTAAGTAAGGAAAAATCATCTCCCCATATGAAGTGAAATGAGTGCTCCTCAGGAAGGTGCAAAAGCCAATCCACTCCAATTAGGAAAAGAGTAACAGTGAAGTCCAACCAGCACATAAATTCTACAGGAGCAACAGCCCATCCTCCATAAACACATTCAGAAAGATCATTTTTGCTTTTTGCCTTTAGATATTTTTCATGTGAAACAAAATAAAGCAGCTCCATGACACTGTCCTGGTCGTTGTCTGCTCACAGGTGAAGGAACAGCTGCATTTTTGACAGGACAAAACACTTGGAACTGCATGACTCATGTGGAGCTTCTCCGAGAAAGAAACTGCTTTTTGGAGGGGATAGAGATGTGGAAAAAGTGGTGACAACAGGGTAAAAGTGGGATGCTGTTGGAATAATTCCGTGGTAACAACAGCTTGTGTTAATTTTTTTTCCATCTTTCTGTAGAGGAAACATATTTGCTGGCACTTGTGGCAACCATCTCATCCTCAATTCATTCTACTCCATCCTGTATTCAGCCGTGTTCAATTTGATCCCCTCTGTACAGACATGACTGTGCCTGTTATTGCTGGGCACGAAAACCCCACCAGCCTGAGCCAAAAAGCAGCACCAGCACTCAGCTGTAATGTTCAGCTCTCACTGTCTGCCTGCCAGCTTCACGAGCTGGCTGGGTGTGCTCTAATGAAATACTCCTTCAGTTTGACTTCCTTTGCCTGCCATCAATTACACTGAATTATGACAGATTCCTATATTCCAGGCTAATTTTTTCTCCTTGTTTCTTCCCACTTAAGATAGAACTTGCAAAGGGGTGCTCCAAAAACATAGCATTAGCCTTGCTGTCCTCTGCATCTTTGCAGAATTATTTCTCTATTTTTTTTTAGTGTGGAATTCATGTTCCAAACAAAGGCTCGTGACTGTCACTGACAATAAAATCTTAACTTTCTCTGCACTGCTTTCCATTCCCTAATGAATTGAAGGTGTAATTTTTGCTTTTTCCTACTGTTGATGTATTCTGGAGAGATTTTCACTTTGCTGGCTTACCAGTGACAATGGGAATTTCTTTTTCTCAGAGGAAGGGGAAAGTTTAAAGCTCAGCACCGTGAGAGGTTTGTATTGTTGTTGCCAGCACACATTACCTTTAAATTTATGCAAGCTGAATCTCCCATGCCAAGTTTTCAAAATTAATCTAGGCCCTCTCACCATTCCTGGGGTTTGCACAAACTGGAAAGTTTATGGGCCAAACTGTTGAAAAATGCCTCTGGATTTGTTTTCAGCGCTGGGACATGCACAAAGGGACGTGCAGGCACCAACCCTTCTGCTTCAAAGTCAGTGTGCCACCTGCCTGTGTGAGGGAGAGCCGTGAGGAGCCACGGAGCTCCCCCCTGGCAGGGGCTGAGCCGCCCTCGAACGTGACAGCACTCTCCAAACACAAATCTCCCACAAAGTTCAGGAAGGGACAATGACATTAAAGCAACTTGTCCGCTGCCATCAGCAGGTTGTCTCACAGCTGCTGTTTGAAGGAACTCTTTCTGGAAAGCTTTTGTTTCCTCATTGGTAATGGATACGTCTGTACCACTCCAGGTGTGAACACAGCACCACAGCCCTCCACCATTCAACTGATTTATGGAATCACAGAGTCATTGAGGCTGGAAAAGACCTCCAAGGTCCTACAGTCCAACCATCAACCGAGTACCACTGTCGTGTTCACCATTAAAAATGTCCCCAAACACCACATCCATTTAAATGCTTCCAGGAATGGAGACCCTTACCTGGCTACTCATTTGCTGAAGAAATATTTCCTAATGTCCAACCTGAGCCTCCCCTGGCCCAGCCTGAGGCCGTTTCCCCTTGTCCTGTCCCTGTGCCCTGGGAGCAGAGCCCGACCCCCCCGGCTGCCCCCTCCTGTCAGGGAGTTGTGCAGAGTCACAAGGGCCCCCTGAGCCTCCTTTTCTCCAGGCTGAGCCCCTTTCCCAGCTCCCTCAGCCGCTCCTGGGGCTCCAGCCCCTTCCCAGCTCCGTTCCCTGCCCTGGACACGCTCCAGCCCCTCCAGGGCTCTCTGGCCGGGAGGGCCCAGAACTGGACACAGCCCTCGAGGTCCCTCAGCAGGGCCAGCACAGGGGACGGGCCCTGCCCTGGGCCTGTGGCCACCCCATGGCTGGCACAGCCCAGGGCCATTGGCCTCGTGCCCCCTGGGCACCCCTGGGCTCCTGTCCAGAGTCAGCAGTTCGTTGTCCCTGTCACTACCACAGGCTGTTTTAACAATGTGTCCTTCAGCTGCCAAGAGGATGATCCCAGACTCTGTTCTGTGGTGCCCAGAGACAGCACAAGGAGCAGTGTCCACAAACTAGACCAAGAAGTTCCTCTCAACATGAGGAAAAAAATCTTTATGTTGAGGGTGGCAGAGCCCCGCAACAACTGCCCAGGGAGGTCCTGGAGTGTCCCTCTGTGGACACATCCCAAACCCACCCGGGCACGTTCCTGTGCCACCTGCTCCAGGTGACCCTGCCCTGACAGGGGGTTTGAACTGGACAATCTCCAGAGGTCCCTGCAACCCCAGCTATTCTGTGATTCTGTGACCTCTCCACAATTCCTAGGAAAACCAAGGTTTGAGTTTACTTAGGGATTGCTCCCAGAGGATGGAATGGGCAGGAATGGGGTGGTTTAACTCCTTCTGCCCTGCACGGTTCTGCAGAACTGCAGCACAGGCAGCGAGGGCTCTTGGCACTGGGCTGGAAGAACACTCTGAAAACTCTAATATGTATCTTGCAGTCTTACAGACACTGAACTGAAACTCATAAAATAATAATAATTATTATTATTACCTTGGAACCACCAGGGGAGAGCCAGGGTGGAATTCAGTGCAGCATGGACATGGATAGTTTGCTCCAGAGGCTTCTTGCCCTGCACAGCACAGAGCTAAACCAGCTCATGCTGACAGCCCCTGATTCAGGAACCAGTCTGTCATCCATTCTAATTTGCTACACTCAGCATCTGCACAGAAACCTTTTTTAAAAAAAGTTTAAAAAGACTGCTATTTGATAAAACCTCTATATAAAAAAAGAGCAATTTTTCTATGATCAAGAAATAATCCAAATAATTCATTCAGAAATACTTTGAAGACTGAAAACTAGAATTTGACAGTGACTCAAAAGAATGTATTTTGACATTTATAAAAGTGTTGAGCATTTATCTCTTGATACACATTAGAGACACAAGCATTCTCCTAAACAAAGGTATGTCTTTTTATATACGGGAAAGTTGCAGTCCTCTTTTAAACTGCAATTGTTACAATTTCTAGATTAGAAGAATAAAAAATATTTCAGTGGTTCAAAACACCATGAAAATCAAGAAGCTTTGACAGTTTTAGATGAAGAATCAGGGTGAATATTACTTTGTGCAATAGCTTCACCAAAGAATGCAATTTACAGTGCTTCCTTTCCCTGATTAAGCCCAGTTTTAGCCTCCTGACAGCTTCTTGAGAAAATGCTCCCAGTCTGGTCCAGCTCCCCCAGCAAGTGAGAGCTACAAAATATAAGGACTGATGAAGGGCAGCAGCGAGAGCGTCATCTTTTCCTAAGTTATTCACACAAAGAAGGTAGTTTTTTGTAGAAAGAAGTCTGCAATCTGTTGTTTACAGGCAGACATAAAACCTGAACAGAAGACAGTCATGGGTGTGGTTTTCTCTCACACATTATGGGTTTCTAACTCTGTTTCTTTCACTGGATCCTGGGAATCCTGGGGTGCTGATCATGGCCTGACTGGCATTTTACTCTCAGTGTGCCCAATTTTCTGTGCAGTTTGGGTTCTGAGGTTGGCACAGAATGGGTGGCACTGGGTGAGTGTCAGAGACTGAAAATAATTCATGCCTCAAACATTGATATTACAAAAGGCAACAACCGGAGAAGCCTCCCTAAAGATTGGGACTTTGGACTGAAAGTGAAACTGCTGATTAGATAAAGGGGAAAACCTTTGTTCAGTCATCTCAGGCTGAGGGAAAGGCGTGCATCCACCAGCTGCACTGAGACAGTGATCCCTGGCTGAGTTTGGGGTGGGTGGGAGAGCACAGCTCACAGAATCCAGGTTTACACAAACTCTCCCCCAACTGAGTGTGGTGGGGGAGAGGAGATTTTTGGGTGCATGGCATAAACCTCTGGCCAGAGGCACTGAACACCCATCCTCCCTTACACAAACTGGCCCAGCTGTAGAACCCCCAACCCCACAGGCCACATCCACAGGACACTCAGGTGAGAAGCAGCTGAGGGGGAGCCCAAATCCATCAAAGAGCCCCCAAAGAGCTCCCCAGAAGCCTTGCACCACAGGACTGCACATGATGTGACAGATCCAAAATCTGTTGCAAAGAGACACTGGCAAAATCCTCCCCCCCCCAGGGACATGCCTGGACATCACCACCTGGCTTGAGGGTCTAGTAACCCAGGGCATTCCATGCTTTTTGGGGGGACTTTCACCACCAAGAACACCGGGTGGAAAGGATCAATGGAGCAGCTTTGGGATCCATGGAGTGGTGATATTTTCCTTATTCTGTCTGTTACCCTCTTTCTGTCCCACCTACCTATTGCTCTTTCTTCTTTAACTCTCTCTCTCTCTCTCTCTCTCTCTCATATTTACTATCAAATAAAACCCATACTATTGACTGGCATATGGTCTCGTTTGCACCTTAATTTGGGCAGAGGTATTTCTAGGAACCTAATAATGGAATCATGATAGTGAGCCAGGCCAGCCGTGTTCTCAGCCCCTGCACAGCTGCTCCTGGGCCCTGTCCCCAGCCTTGTCCCCCGTGACACCTCCCTGCCAGACTTCGCTTCACCTGTGCATTTGCTGTCACTTCTATTTCCTCTGATGATGCAGATCATTCTTAAATAAATCTAACATTGAATTTGTAATTGGAATAGTGTAAGAATAACACTCTGCAGGGTAGGATTTGCTAGGGGCTTTATGCAAATATCTGTAAGTATTTAAGCCTTCCAAACACTCACACGTTTTAGGTTCCTGTTTTTTCACCTAATGAATATTCTCTGCTGGACTATTTAGAGATCACCTACAAGCATTTTTGTTTACAGAGTAGGTTAATTAATACTGTTAATACACCAGGGCATGGGGTGAAACTTCTTTTATCTGCTGCAAATGCATTCAAGAGTCTGTTGGTATTAAAAACCAAGGGAAAGCAGCCAAGGTTCATGAACCTTCCAGATGAACCTCCAGCAAATTTTTCAGTGAACTCGGGCTGATAGAATATTCTCGTTTAAGGGATGTGAATGCAGATAGTTTGAATCTCTTCAAATTACTGCTATGTGAATAAATAATTTTTAAAGTTATCTGTAGTTAAGAATTCCAGGTTAACATAAAACAAATCCACATTAAAAAGAGCAGATTGGCCAATTCTCCCCAAACCTTGATTTATTTCAATTCCTTGCATTTGAATAACAGCAGTAAAGTTTGGAAAGGCCTGATGAACATGGAAACTCCAGGACTAATGACATCTAGGTCATGAAGAAAGCCCTGTTTCAAAGGCCCTCTTAAGGCCATTGAGCAAGGATTTAAACATTGGCTTTCTGCTCCCCAGACAAGTGTCCCATGTTCCTGACTAGAGTTTATCTGGAGCAGGACTCTCCATTTGTCTTGTTAAAGGTGCTCCAAGATGAAGCTGGGGTGCACAGGAGTGCTGATGAGTGCCCTGTATGGCAGCACACCCAATTAGGAGCCTGGTATCTTGATTAGAGCCCCATTCCAGTGACTGATCTTCAACGGGATGGTTACAGCAACTGGTAAACAAACACAGAAATAATGGTACCGGGGGATTCACAGGGAGTATTTATAGCCCAGCCTGATACATTTAACTGAATTAGAGAAAATGGAATCGATCCCTGATTCATTCCAGCCTCTATCCCACACACCAAATACAAAACCAGGCACCAGGAACTCATCAGTGGTGATTTTCTAAAGGCTTTTTGTCCCTTGCCACAGCAGCTGTTTGCAGTGTGAGGGCAATGCACAGCACACACACACCTGGACATGTGATACACATTTAGGGAGTTACCATAGGTTGGAAATGCCCTTTTGCACTTCTCCTGTGTCTCTGAATACTGGTACCTGTCCGTTCTGGACAGCAGGGCCATGAGGTGCAGAGAAAGAGCTGTGGGAGCACCCTTGGCTTGCCAGGCCAGCAACACCTCTCCCAACTCCAACCCAGACAAATCTCTTGAGCTTCTCTGACACAGACCACCAGAGGTAACATTTCTCTTGGCTTCACAATCCAAGAGAGGTGAGGAGACCTCCAGAACCGTCCAAGGAAACGTCCTCTTTAAAAAGGCACAGACAAAGACCCCATGGGAGTAATACCGGCTCCTAAAGCTCCCTTCATATGCAAAGAAAAAAGGAGAAATATTTCCATAATGCTTCAGGCCATAGACTGTCTCCAGTTCTGGGAAATTCACTTTGAAGTATATAGATTATAGGCAGCCATCCAAGCCACATATATAAATATCCCATGTAAGTCTGGGCTGCAAGACCCAATATTCTTTCAGAATAATAAAGCTCAACAGTTTTTTAGCTGAGTATAGAGAAAAAAAAATCAAATGAGGTGCTGATACTGAAAACTCCAGAAATACCCTCATTTCTTGGATTATAACACAAAATGCCATCTAAAAGACAACTGAGTTGCAATTTGCTGAGGATGTGGAAAACATTTTTTAGGGTTTTGTCCATCGTGAATAAAACTTCAGCTGCTTCTATCTTTAACTGTCCACAAGGGCTCCATCTGCAGGGAGGGCAGCACCAGGAGCAGTCTGTGGTGTTTGCTGTCATTGAAACCTCTCCTGAAGAGTCCTTCATAAAAGTGGAAAGGGAGCCAAAGAACAGCAAAGCCCTTTCAGAGATGCATGCATGCATGAATGAATGAATGCACGAGTAAGTGAATGACTTGTTGTGCTAAACAAAATATTTGAGCACTGAAGGCGTGCCCTGAAAGCAATCCCAACACAAACATTTTATTTCCCTGCTACAGCTCACCCTGATCTCCAGAGGAGCAGTGCTGGAAACTGAAACCACTTTTTGCAGACCCTCAGAGGTGTCTAAATACATTCACTGCCTTATGGCAGTTGCAAAACCAAGCTGTATTTTCTTTTCCTGTCTTGACTGATTGTGAATGAGCATTATCCTAATGAATCCCATACTGATTTTTGGAATGGTGATGCTCTAGCTATCCCACTATCACTGGCTATAAGCAGAATCCTGCTTGTGTAAAACCTCTGATTTCAGTGCACTAAAAGGACAAATCTTGGCTCTGATGACTTTGAGCCATGCAGGGAATCAGTTCCTTCAGAGTATCTCAGTTATGGAGTTCTATTTATCTACACAGAAACGGTGTGGGTTCAGACTGTGCTGTTGTTTCACTACCAAAACCCCTGATTCAAACTAAGCAGAGAAATGGTTTGTGGGCTCCAGGCCATGTAACCCAAATCCTGCCTGTGACCCTCACTCTGCAGCTCCTCCCTCGTGTGATGAGCAGAACACACAGACCCACTGAGCACACGTGGGTAAAACCCCAGCAACAAAACACTTCCTATCCTCTAGGAGCATCTGAAACTTGTCTAAAAAGCAGGACATTTTGTATCCTTTGCCTACTCACCACTGTTAGCATGTTTTTGGAAAAAAAGATTGTTTGAGTTGTTCTGAACCACAGAGCAGGGTACCCCAGAAGTCACTGAGGGCCTGGGGAGGGCACAGAAGCACAAAAAGCTAAATTTCCTGCCATTAGCCCCAGAAAGCAGTTAGCTTTTCCAGAGAAACAATAGGACTTTTCTTGTGTTTAATACTTAAACTGTGAATGAAATGTTAATAATGAATGTCAGCCTACTTTTAATTTCTATCAGAGAAAGCATATGCTGCAGTCTGCTTCATTTCCAGTGGGAAGGAAACCGTGGGCACTGTAGTCTTTTGTTATTAAAGCATTACAGTAGCAGCGTGAGGCTGTGCAGATGTTAATTTGTCATAATTTTCTCTAGGATAATATTTACAGTCTTTCAGAGTGCATGTGTGTGATCAGCATTTTGTACCCACTTGGCAGTTCGTCTGAACATCTGCTTTCATGGTTTGTGCTCACCAAGGCCTGGTTCTTTCCATTCTGGTCTGGTGTGAAAAATAATATTCTTGGTGTGATGGATCTGTCACATTTCCTGCTCAGCACACCAGAAATTTCCACAGCGTTTGTTCTTAGGACATGTGGAGGCCGGAGGGCCTGCGCCACCCGGGACCAGGAGGGTCCATTGGTGGGACGACCCCTTGCTTAACCACTACCCTTGAGGTTAGGGTGAGCAAAAGGCCTTCCCCAGGATCTGTTATTGCAGTTATTCAAATGCACCCCAGTTCTCTCCTCTGACTGGCCTGTTGCCTCCCCGCCCCTTTTTGCCTTTCATGTCCCTGGTTCTAGAAAGTTCTCCACTCCCTGTCTTCCCATTGGCCCCTGCGCCTTTGCCACTCCCTCAGCCTTTCCCCATTGGCCCTCAGATGTGGGGGTGGGGAGGTATTCCCCGGCAACCGCAGGATTTCATTGGTGGGACATGTTTCATGTACCCTAATTCCCCCCTTTTCCCCTCGTGGGCTATGGGTAGCCCACCCCTGCATTTGTTTGGTTCATTCTACCATCCTGGTTCTTTCTTCCCCCGCCCCTCTCCCCCTGTCCGGCAGTTTTGGCAGGCAATTCATAAGCAGGGTATAAAGCCCCAGACCTTCCTTTGTTCTCAGTCTTCTTTGCTGGTTCCCTTCTCGTGGGTTTGCAGCTCCAGGTTTTTCTGTCCCTGACAATAAAACCCACTTGGAATATTACCACAAAGAGTCCCTTCTTTGTTCTCGCCGACTGAGCCAAGCTGAGGCAGCGAATCACAGGAAAAGCTTGCAGAAACCGGGCAAAACAAACCCCCAAGCTGAAGGTTACCGGGAAGGAGAACTGAGCAAGAGTTCTCACTCAGACCCTGACCCCGCCTATGCTCCGTCCCTTTGCCCTCAGATGATTGGCCCTGGTGCTCTGCCCGCCCCGTATAAAACCCTGGGACCCTCCATTTCCTCCTCTTTTCGCCCCTGGACCCCTTGGCATTACTACCCTCCCTGTTTCCCGTTTGTTGGGGTTTGGAATCCTTCTTTTTGTTTCTATTATCTTAGGGAATTTTTTGCCCATACGTTGCTAAGACACCATAACGACTGGGTGCTTAGGAAAAACAATAGAAAGACCAGTGGAGTAAAAAAACTTGTAAGTAGCTATTCCCTTATTTGCACATTCCCTCTTGAAGGAGGCAGAGATCTGGGGACAGCTGGGGCTGGGAAAAAGGAAAGGGAGCAGTAGCTTGCCCTCTTTGCCTCTCGGCATTCAGAAGAGAGGGAAGCTGCCGTTGCTTGTCACCACTGTGGAGTTTTCCTGGCTCCTGCTGCCTGCCTGCCTCTCCC
>VZTJ01005695.1:0-51286 GCA_013397795.1 Orthonyx spaldingii | reverse complement strand
TTAATTTCAAAATTATACTAATTCGGAGGGAAGGGGATTACATTTCCTATTCCCAGGAAGGCTCCTGCCTTCCTTAGCAGACACCTGTCCTCAAACTAAGACACCATTCCTGGACCCTCCTACAATAAACCTCCCCCCCCAGAACCTCCAAATGAAGACTCTTCTCATTCATTCGCCATCTAAGCTATCCAGCACGTGTGTGTGCGTGTGTGAGAGTTGCAGCACCGGACCGAGCGGCTCCTTTGGAAGGCGCTTCTGGGAAGGTCACGGTGAAACACAGAGTTTTCAACATTGAAACATTAGGATTTTAGTTAAAGGTTAGCTTTGCTGAAATTAGTTAACATAGTGTTGATAAGCAAACCCAGCGGGAGTTAATTAAGAATACTAATGGTTAGCTAGAGTCAGGCCTGGAATAAGTTTTTAGGATTTAAGTAACTGATTGCTTGCTACTTTATATTTGTTCAGCTGCGCTTGTGCTTATGGAACAGACAACATTGATCAACAGATCTAAAGAAATGTAGACAATTACTAATTTTTCACTTGAAAACCTATTCAGAAAGGGTGACGGGAGGAACTGGAGGTCCCCCAAGAGCAATATGTATTGTCAAAAACCAGAAAGGTAGAAAGGCCAAAGTGAGGTAGATGAGGGTTACTTCATCATTAATGACCCCTCCTCAAATCATGAGACCACCGACCCATTTCAAGGAACTGACTACGCATGCTTAATGATTTTCCAGCTAATTACCAACGAAGTGGGGAGTGGGAGGTGTTAATGTTATGAATATGTTTTTGTATTTTAAATATTTTGAACCTTTGTGAATAAATAGACCTTGCAGTGTTGTGTGACCTCGCACTGCGCATTAGGGAGCGATCCCACGCAGCCGCCCGGCCGAAATGAACACACACTTTCTAACTCTGTTAGAGGGTCTTTGTCTGTCTCAGTTGGGTATCGATATCAGGTCAATGCCCATATTTTAATAAATCAGTGGCACCATACCACCCCACACCGCCGCAACAGGACAGACATCCCATTGCAACTCAAGCGTAGGAGAGCCTTTGGGCAAGCCAAGAGTGCCAAGATATTCAGTTAATGATGATCATCACTGCTTTTAAAAACCATTTTAAGACATATCAAAGAAGTATCCAAAAAAAAAGTAGTTCATGGGGGGAAGGCAGGCGAAGAAAGAGAAATCATTATGTCACAAAGAGATGGAGAAAATGGCTCAACTACATCATGCACTGGCTTTCTTCTGCTCCCTCTCTTTTCTGAAATCCCATGGAGCTGAAAACACCATGCACAGCCACTAAAAGAACAGAGAAGTTGATACAGGAAAAAAAAAAAGGTAAAAAGAAAAGAAGAAAACTTGCACAGATAATGCAACCAAGGAGAAATTATTTAAAAACCCCACAGCTTTTAGAAACACTTAGCAATTTTAAGACACCATCAAAAAACTGGCAAAATACATCTCAAAGAGCATAAAAGAGAAAAAAGAAGAATGCATCCAGCAGTATCATAAAAAATGAAGCAAAAATCTTCACTCTAACAGCCACATTTATCCTTTTACAAAAGAAAGGGGAAAGGGCACAGTCACATGGACTTGGGAAGAAGCCATTTCCCTGGATAAATAATGCAGCTGAAAATTAACGTCTCTGCATCTGAAAGGGATGGAACCTTGGAGGGGCTTGAAAAGCCACTTGACCTGTTCCCCTGCTCTGAAACCTGACTGACCTCAATCAAAAGGACTCCTGGGGATGCTGCCTCTCTTCTTGCTGGAAACTTTTCTTCTCAGTGAAGTAACGAAGACCTCACCAACTACCTTGCAAGCCTACTCCAGTGTTACATCCCTCCTTGCCACTCAAAGATTCTCCCCATGTCCATCTTGCAGCACATTTGGTGTGTTTTCAACCCTGGATCAGGAATCTGACATGCTGTGGGCACTGAGAACAGGGGACACCATTTTCAGTGAGCTTCTACATCCTTGATGGCTTGGAATGGCTTTGGTCAGCCTCCTCCTGATGAAACAATCCCCTCTTCTAAATTTTCTACTCATTCTCCTCTGATTTTTCCCCTGTGCCCCATTTTTCCTATCTGTCCAATCCCAAGAGCTGCCCTGGGAGTCATGTCCCTCGTGGTGACTGCACTGCCCTGGCTGAGCACCCCTCAGTTCTGGGGCCTGTCCCTCCTAGGAGAGGCTGGCATTGCTGCTTTAGGATTCATTACACCCTCCAAATTCTCTTCAGTGCATTTGTAGCATGCTGAGTTTCCCCTGGCCTGACTCTGAGCAGATGATGGCTCCTGCGCAGGGATAAGAGCTTAACTTCACACTGAATCCTACTCTTACTTCAGGCCAGATGGCTTTTCAGATTTGTCAACTTCCTTTCAATCTTGTGTTTTCTGCTAAAATCAAGAATTTTGATCTTGTATCCCCTTTAAACCAGTATTATCTGCAACTGTATAACTGTGCTAGCCATTCCAGCATTCAGGAAAATGGCCCAAGACCAGGCTTTGAAGGAATCAGGCTTATTAGGAGACCTTGCATTTTAGAAGAGAACCACAGACAGCTGCATCCAGCTTATATTAATTTATCTATGTTCTGTTATTCTCCTTATGGGAATGCCAAATGCAATGCTTCCAAAAGCTTCCTCTCTGCTGGAATCCAAATCTAGGACTCTCTTTGCTTTCCCTCTGAGAAGGCTTTTGGCATTAGCACTGGAAGAAATCTGATTGCTGTGATTTAAACTGAATTTAATTTTGATAAAATTATGCTGACTCTTATTGATCACCTATCAGAGGTTAATTGTCTCAGAGGTGCTCAAAAATAGTTTTTTTACACCAATAATTTTTCTCCTGCTCAGCATTTCCTCCTCTTTTGTCAGTCACTAGACTAGCACTGTTTACTGGCTCCTCCTCAGCACAGTTAAGATTTCAAATACACTTGCTAATGGATCTGGGGTTGCTTCCCTTGAAGAGAAGCTCTGTGATTAATTGGGTCCAATTAATCTGAGATCATTCAACAGCTCCATGTTTTCTTCCCCAGTGACAGTGGGCCCCTCTTGCAGGGGAGCCCGTAGGTATTTCTCTCTCTGAAGCAAAGATCTACAGGCAAGGAAGGAAAGACAATCCTGCCTTTCTCTTTTCCCCCACTGAACAGACTCCAGAGCACCCTCCAGACCACAGCCCTCAAAGAACCCAGCCCAGAAAGAGGCAGGAAAATCAACATCTTCTGGAAAAACCCCTCCAATGTAATCAGAGGGCTACACATGCTTCAGCCAAGACATTGCTGAGGATTTTTTTCAAATTGGAACCAAATCAGTTTCTGAATTTGCCTTCAAAACAGGCATGTTTACACAGCCACATTCAGCTGAGATACCAGAACTGGCTATGTAAAAAAACCTGTCCAGCAGATGCTTTGAGAAATGCAAATAATTGATTGTTTACAGAAAACACCAGAATATTAATTAAAAAAAAATAAGAAGGAAGAAAGCAGCAGCGGATCCTCTGCTCAGGGCTGCAGGCACCTGCAGAAACACATTCCTGACACTGCATCCATCGGTGAAGTGATGCTGGATAGCAGGAGGGGGAGGAGACGTCTGATCAGCCTCCCCAGACTCTGACAGCGTGTGAGGTGCTGTGAGCCCAGCCCTGTGTGCCATGGGGCCTGAGTGCTGCTGGAGGGGCTGGCAGGGGCTGCAGGGGAACAGAGGGTGCAGCCTCAGTCCTGGGAGCTGCAGTGCAGACACAGCCCCAGCCAGGAACCTGAGGGATTATCCTTTGCTGGGCAGGGCTTTATCCCCTGTCACTTGTGCTTCACAACACAGCCCTGAAAGAAATCGCCCTCCTCACACATCCAGCAAGGCAGGGAGTGCCAGGATCAGGTGTGGGAAAGCAGTTTCACAGCATTGTCACACAGAGCACATCACCTTTGTGTGCAACTACATCACAGCCCATAAAACAAACCAGGGATTCCCATCACAAGAAGAAACACATCCCTAATCCAACATTTACCTCAATAAAGGAGAACACTGACTCTACACACCTGCAAAGTCAGCGTGCCATAAATCACTACCAGAGCTCTCCCTTTTCAAAGAGAAAGGATATTTTTCCCTATGAATTAACTTCAGAGAAATGCAGACTTAATGGATGAATCATAGTTATCTGTTAACTTCAAGTAATTTCAGGTATGTCTGGGATCCTTTAATATCCACAGTAAGGTAAAAATTGACATCGTATTCTGTACAGAGTCATCTAATATTGACAAGAGGCTTGAAATACTTATATTTGAGTAAAAGGTGAGAAGGCTGGTGAATTATCTGAAGTAAGATGTAATGCTCAGCCTGTTGCAGGTTTTGAAGTTCTCTGCATGCAGAGGACACACTTCCCCTGCAGCCTCTTGCTCAGTTGAAATAAGTGGAAGAAACTTAAACCAATTACCAGAGGTGAGCTTGGATCTCTGCTCCAGGAATGACATCCTGCCACTTATACTGCTCCAACGTCGCTCTTCACTTCCAGTGGCACCGGGTGAGGTGTGCTGGGCTCCCTCTGAGGATGAGAGGCTGGCAGAGCCACAGGGAAACCTGCACTTTTGTAACACTGTGGGCTGGAGTTTAAAGCTTTCCCAAATAGCAGCAGTGGCCTTCTATTCAAGACAGTGTAACAGCAAATTCCACAAAGCGCTTCCATGCAGTCTCCAGCATGGGAAAATTCAGTCTATAAATGACTATAAAATACCCCCTGCTCCGTGCATGGCAGACTAATACAGACGTGTGCTTTGAAAAGAAAAATTCACCGCCAGGTTTGTCCCCGGTGTTATGAAACCTGTCACAGCGCTGGCAGAAACTGCCTGGTTCCCAGCTTTTAGTTCAACACAGCCCTGTACCACCAAACCTGAGATGCGAACACAAGAGGATGGAAATACCAGGACAAAACATCCAATCTCTGCTTTGGAAAGAAAGCACCATCATGACAAACAGGTACTAGGGGTAACTTTCCTTCTACTTCCAGAGCACAGCACCAGGAGGAAAAAGAAAGAAACACTTCAGCATTGTACAGCTCCAATTCAGTGCCATTTGGAGCATGACAACAATTTATTCTTGCAAAAATTATAAAGCATTAAACCTGTCTGTCAGAGTCAGGCCAGTTTCAGCACTAAAACCTTGCCTTGGGTGGCTTTCTTAAGCAAGGAGAGGGGAAAGCTGCTCTCCCCCTGTTTTTTAGAACGAGTGAAATGAAATGAGAAGTAGGGGCTGGAGAAAAAGAACAGATTTTCACATTGCTCAGGTATGCTGTAGATGGAAAGGGCTGTGCAGAATTGGCCTGTGCCACCATTATGAGCTCTCTCTGAAGTCACAGGTAAGAACTAGCCAGACAATGAGGCAGCAAATACATTAAAAGATGTGGTCTTTAATACATGAATAAATGTGCCACCCGAGATATTTCAGATTGAACCTGCAATTTCATTATGACAAAGAATAAAATCAGATGCAGCAAAAGACGTTAGAAAAGACAAGTCTGCTGAGGACCCAAAGGCAGAAGGCAAAATCTGCCCAGAGAGACCTCAGGATACGCAGTAAATGGTCAGTACAACCAAAATCCCTTGTGTTTGGGGAATGAAGTCTTGGGTATGGCTCTAGGCTCATGACTCAGCCTCCTCCTGGTGAAGGAAAAGGTGCATTTAGAGGACAGAAGATGACACAAACCAGAATATATTTCTTGACTCAGTAGGTTCAGCACCTTGGCACAGGCACCTTGAACTCTCAGAGTATCCCAGCTCCCAAGGACAGAGGTGTGGGGAGAGTTACTGCTCCGAGATTTTTCCCTGTGTGGGTGCCCAGTGTTTGCACAGTGAATGTCTGTGACAGCACAGATTGTTTCCCATAGGAATTTTTCCTTTTTTCTACTAAAGCTTACTAAATATAAGATAAGTTCCATGTTACTGAGAGTGGCTTTGGAAACAGGCAGTCAGACGCCCGGGCCAATCAGTCCCGGGGGGTGGATGACTGTTAGAGCTTTCTCGCATGTATATAAAATCTGTTATTAATTAAATAAATTCATTCAGCGTTCTCTGACCATTCATGTGTTCCTTCACTCCGCTATCGGTTCAACAGCGACAAATGTCTCCTTCCTCCCTCTGGCACAGCAGTGATCTGTGCCTTTGCTTTTTGCCATTTGAGTGTCTGTTTGCACATTTCCTCCTTTGACACAGTCATTTCCAGCATAGTTGCAGTAACAGCAACAGAAGGAGGCATCCACAAAAGGCAGACATTTAACAGAATTTAACATGTGCAGTGCTACATGGATCTGTTTGGTCACTCTTACCTCTCTCTGCTGCCATGTTCTTTCAGAACACAACACCCACACTTGTCCCTGTGCTTTCTTGCTGGAGTATCCATCACAGGCAATGGTTTCACCAGGCATTTGCCAAGTTACCTGACCTGAAAGAAAATATTTCTGTAAACAGCCATGACCACAACACCTGAGAACCTCAGAAAAAATTAATGAACAGTCTCTGCAGTGTAGTCTTCATGTGCAGGTAGAGACCTCAGTTACAGGGAGCTTAAAGGCAGATTGAATTCACTGAAAACCACCAGGTAAGGTTTAGACATCCACCCCAAGACAGTCAGTAAATCTCCTGCAAAACCTAACAAAAGGAATGTACTTCTGGAGGTCACTTGCATCCTAAAATTCCTAGCAGAGGCAGGATGCACTACCTGCTGAAGGTCAGCCTCTCCCTCATAGGAAACTTCAGGAGACCCAAATGCAGGTTTAGGCTTCATGCCTTATTTCTTCATATTTAGACGGCAATCCCCCACCTATTTCAGCATATCTGAGCAGATTTTCCATGTCTGATGAACAGGATCGTTTTTCTTTCCTCCAGGAAAGGGTTCAGTTGTATGGAGGTTACAGCAAAGAGAAACACCAATCCCAACCCAGTTTATGAAACTTTCCATTAAAACCTTTTTGGTGAAAAATTGTAGACAAGAAACAAAATTGTAGACAGGAAAGAAAACTGTAAGGTGCAGCATGACTTGCAGCTTTAGAGAATCCCCCTTTTTCCTCTGGATAAATGAATGAGCTGGCCAGGGAGCGAAGGTGCTGATGTCAGCCTGAGCATCAGCAGCAGTTCCCTGGGCTGTCAGCATCCCTGGGATGCTGAATGCTGACAATTCCAACCTGGGACAACTCCAGCACTGGGATGTCAGCTGGGGAGGGAGGGAGACACCACATCCATCTGCTCATCCATGCTGCCCAAAACGGGAAGCGCTGGAAACAGGGATGGAGCTCATGGAAAAGCAGAGAGCGTGACACGAAGCTGTTCTGAGTTACCCAGCACCAGTCAGACCGAACCAGGGCCGATACAAAAGAACACAAAGCACAGGAAAGCTCCTGCATAGGTATTTAATCACAAATTAGAGCTTTTGCTGAGATATTCCACTCTGGCACTAAAGCATCATCCTCAGCTGCTCTTTGCTGGTGAGTAAAGTGTACTATTAAAAAGTTTAGTAGTTATTTTCTTCCTACTAAACAGATTCCTGCCTGTCCCTCTTTTCTCTCTCAATTATTTTTGTTCATGATACTTCTTCAGTGTTGGAATACTACAAATTTGCACAATAGATTTTATTTCACTCCTTTTCCTAGAAATTTGCCTACTCTTATTAACCCCACACAATGAAACAATGACGTGCCTCAGCCTTTCAAAAGGGAAAAAATTTAACTCACTTATGTCCCTAAAAGCTTGGACTTAGAAGCTTCTCAGTGTGAGGCAAACACAGTTATTAAATACCACGGAATCCTGAAAGAGTTTGGTTGAAAGAGATCTTAAAGCTCATCCAGCACCACTCCTGCCATGGGCAGGGACACCTCCCACTGTCCCAGGCTGCTCCAAGCCCCAATGTCCAGCCTGGCCTCGGACACTGCCAGGGATCCCGGGGCAGCCACAGCTTCTCTGGGCACCCTGTGCCAGGGCCTGCCCACCCTCCCAGGGAACAATTCCTGCCCAATATCCCATCCATCCCTGCCCTCTGGCAGTGGGAAGCCATTATGTTTTCCTAAGCTGAGGGCTGAGTTACTGTGATACCACGTAACTAGAAGAAGTACAGGCTGGACAACATTTTTGGAGTAAAGTATTTCTCTATTTATTTGTCCATCAGAAGGTAATGTGGGGAATCTGAATCATGTGCTAGCAGCAATGTTCTGAATTAGAAATTGTCTTCCCCTGTCATCCCTCACTATTTGCACACCTTCCCATTACCTTTTCCTCTCGTCCAGGCTGCAGCCTGAATTGGCACAAGTTTCAGAGGCATTTTCAGAGGCTCTAACCCCCTTGGGCAGCACATGTGACAGTTTTATGGTAGTCCCCTAGAAAGTCCCATCTCCTGCTCTCCAAAGCACCTCTCCTGAAAGTTTTGGCTTCATCCCTTCAATGTAACTCAGGTGCTGAAGAGGGAGGGAGGAAAAGGGATCACACATAGGGTCCTACTTCCCTGTGGAGTTTGGGGGTTACCTGGAACGTGAGGGTTTCACTGCAGGCAGTAACGAATTCCAGTCATGGACTGACCAGAACTCCAGTGGCTGTTCCAGAGTTCTTCCTCTCTTACAGAAATGTGGAGCAGAAAAGAAATGTGTCTGAAAAACAGATGAGAGGCGTTATCCAATGTCCAACGACAACTCTGAAGGAAGATTGTGTTCACACTTTCTGTGGTATGGAGCCATGGAAAGCCTGACTCAAGTCATTTAATCTGGCTTTTGTAAAAGTCACCAATAAATTGATTGGTAAATAGATGAGGTTGTGTTAAATCTTTGCACTGGGAAATTAAGACTTTCATTTTCTAAAGTGCATATATTTCTTAACTTTCTCAAAATTAAGTCTTCCATTTTTAATGGAAGGGCATTTTCAGTGTTCCCTTCTCCCTTGCAGATTGAATTTTTTATCAGCTAACATGTATTTGAGTGGAATTGGTGTGCTGCTCATGAAGAAAATCTAACTTGAAGTAGCTTTTCAGAGAGCTTAAGCAGTACCTTGGAATCGATTGATTTGAATACACAATTCACAAACCCTTAGATTGCCTTTTTTATATCTCCCACCCACACTGCAGAAGCTACAGACATCTCCAGACACTCTGGAATTTGCTTAAACCCCAATGGCAGAGTGCATGCTCCACAAAGAAACAGTCCATGCCAGCATTCCAACGTTTATTCCACATACTTTGGAACACCACATTAAATGGGAAAAAAAAAATCAGGTTTCAGAACACTCTTATAAAAAGGTCAGGTCTGTGCTTTTGCCTGAGCTGTGGTGAAAGCTGAATCCTAGAGATAAATCCACAGAAAAGGCTCAATCCCTATGACCAGTACTAAAAAGAAATTTTGAGTGTACCAGCAGATTTCAGTTGTTTTAACAGGACACTGGGAAAAAGCCAATATTTGAGGAATCCACACCAAAGCTGTGTAGGGTTTTACAAACGAAGGACATGTTAAAGACAGCCTGAAATGATTAGGAACTAATATATTCTGTGGCCTTTCCTGTGGGCCAGGATTAAAGCATTAATCTCGTTCTGGGGTGGCTGCTGGGATATGAGTCACTTTTACATTTATTACTTAGGATGGATTCCCCAATGATGTCTGCAACACACCTACACTACACCCCACACAGAAGGTAAACAATTTATTCTTCATAGCTGGCTGTCACTGCTGCAATCACAACAGGATAGAGATCCATTTCCTAAATGGAAGAGGTGAGAGAAGGAATACAGTAATGTACATTGATAATGTAAATTTTGAGGGTGACATTGGAGTACTGATGGCTTCACAAACCTAGAAAATACAAAATAAAATACCTAGAAAATACCCAAACCTAGTAAATACTGCATGAACAGTATTTACCAGAACCAGGACTTCACACATGCTGGGTTTTGTCTCTATTTTCTTGGATAAATCTGTGGCGAACAGCTGAGTCAAACTCTCTACAATACTCAAAGCACCTTGGTATAAAAAACGAAGATAAAGCAATAAATAAGGAGCAGGACCTTCTGTGAAAAGTTTGTGCACCCAGCTGGAGGAGGGTGAAATACTGACAGCCATTAAATCCAGTACTCTAAATGCAGGACCAGCTCCAGAACCTTCACAGTTCTGCTGGCCAGAAATGGGAAGGAAGCACTGGGGAGAGGTCACTTCATACTGACCCTACCTCTTACACCGTGTATTTAAAGCTCTTCTAAGGATACAGAGATGCAGTTGAAGCAAATACCCCCAGCCCTACATAGCTTGGAAGAAAGGAAAACTCCGCTCTCGTCTCCTCCCTTCTGTGTATTTTACATTCACTTTAAAATTGCAAAGGAAAAGAATATCCAAGAGTAGGTGATGTGAATTAAATCCCACCATGTTACAAGTTAACAAATCTGATTCTTTTTCAGGTCAATCTGGGCACATTGTGGGACATATTTTAGTGCAGGGTGATGGTTACACCAAGGTTCCATCCCTGAATGGGCCACTCACTCTAGAGCTGGACTCGATGATCCTTGTGGGTCGTTCCAACTCAGAATATTCTGTGATTCCATCAAGTTCAAATTTTCCAGGAGTATTTTGTCTGAGACATTCTAATTAAGCTAATCAGAGTACATGGCATACCCTAAATAATAAGAAAACTTGGTCCTATACACCAGCCACGACTTTTCCAAGCATTTGCAAGCTCTTTCCACAAGCTCTTTTTGATGATGGTGCATGAGGGAACTGCATTTTCTTTTGTGTCCCATCTGATGAGCAGGTTTCCCCCACAGGTAATGGCTATGAAAATGATAGTGGCTTTGGGGGATTTTAAAGAGCCAAGACAAGCTTTGTCCTTTCACAAGCCCCAGCAGAGCTCCATCCTGCAGTGTGAGCAGGCCAACAATGAATCGCCTGCAGGAGGACAAGACAATCCACTGAAGTACACATTCCAGGTAGCTGAACTATAGAACAATTTCTGTTCAGTAAATTGGTTATTTCTGGAAGAAATGAACCACATAAGCAGCAGGTGCATATGCTAATAGAATGACTTCATGATTTAATTAAGCCATATTTCCCTACAGAGTAATTACATATGTTGTTTACTCAACTTTTTTAAAGGCCATTAAAAAAACCTGCAATCACATTCATTCCCTGGCTAAAAATAAAAGATCTCAAGAACTTCAAACACACAAAAAAGGTGGTGAACACACTTAGTAGATCCTGCACATACCCAATGAACACTGGCTACGCACAATCCCATGTAGGAGCTTCTCTAACAGATGGTGTTATCTGAACTCCTATCAAAATCTGTCTGATCCCACCGAGTGTAATGTGTGAGGAGATATTTTACATTGGCTGCCTTGGCTGTAAGAAAAGTAGGAGTTTAGAGGTTTAGATTGGCTATCAGGAAAAATCTCTTCATGGAAATGATTGTAAAGCAATGCAACAGGATGCCCAGGGCAGTGGTGGAAGTGTTCAATCATCCCTGGAGGTGTTCAAAAACCAGCAGGACGAGGCACCTGAGGATGTGGTTTAGTGGTGAATGGGGTGGTGCTGGGTTGATGTTTGGACTGGATGATATTAAAGGTCTTTTCCAGCCTTAACATTTCTGTGATTCTGGTCTAACCCAGCAGATATTGCAAAGTACCATCTGAAATAGAGACTACAGAGCCTAAGGAAGAAGACAAATTTAATGAGATGACAATTTCCTGAGCCTAAGGCACAAATACAAAATTTCCTTAAAGGACAAGGGTGGTCTCATCCCAGATGAGTCCTGCTGCTGCACAACTGGTCCTGCTTATGGCCTGGCTTCTCCACAGCTGCAGCTGCTGTTCCCACTATTCAGGGATAGGTACATCCAATATTCTGGAATAATGAGGCCCTGGCACAGGGTGCCCAGAGAAGCTGTGGCTGCCCCTGTGTCCTAGGTTGCAATATAAGATATATTCTATTACCATCTCCACAAGCTGTTAAAACAAGTGGGGCACTGTTTGTTATCTCCTGCCATGACTCACCCCTGGTAACTCCCTCCGGGGTTTTCTCTGTTAATGGGCCATCAAGAACCCACCACATGACTCATGGAATTACCTCATCCCATTGTGAGATGCTCCACCTAGGGGGAGGAGCCAAGCATTCCCACCTGGATACAACCTGGGCTTTGGAACTGCACAAGTCAGCCCTGCCTACTGGATTCCCAGAGGACAAGAGCTACCACTGGACCTTCAGGTGAAGACCAGACTCTTCTACAGGATCACTGCTTCAACTGAACCACTTCACTTGGACTGCTACCACCACCCTGACTAACAGGGTGTTAGGTTGTATCCAACTGTCAGTTTTGGTTTCTTTTTCCTTGTATTATTGCATTTATTTTAATTTTTCTATTAAATTATAATTCTGACTTGAGATCTCCCACTGGTTTGTTTTCAAACTAGTACACCCTGGATCCCTGGCAGTGTCCAAGGCCAGGTTGGACATTGGGGCTTGGAGCAGCCTGGGACAGTGGAAGGTGTCCCTGCCCATGGCAGGGGTGGGATGGGATGGGCCTTGAGATCCCTCCCAACCCAAACCATTCTGTGATTCTCTGATTTTCTGCTGTGGAAAAAACCATTACCACGTGGACAATATTAAGATTACAGCACTGAAGATGATAATGCAGCCAAAGCCCCTTGCTGTTTCTTTAGGCACATTCACGGATTTAACTCTGTGCTTTCCTGGTTCACTCCAGTGGAAGACAGAGAATTTCAGGGTGAACAAGTCAATTCGCAGGCAGTGGAAACCCTCAGACCTGCGGGTGACTTAGCCAAATCTAACACTGACATCTGGAAACAGACACAGAAACAAACAGCCAAATTCATACCCACTGTGTGTGGGTTCAAGTCTGTTAAGGCCTCTCCTCCAAACTGGGCCCAAACTGTGCTTCTGAGCTTCCTCCAAAGGACACAATTCACGCTCTACAGGAAACGCTGCTTTAAATTCCACCTTTGAGAAAGAAATTCTTTCATTCTTAAGGAGAATAACGCACACCAAGTGGTGTTTAACAGATGGAATTTTAGGCAGCTTTTTTTCAATCCTTATTTAGGCAAAACTATAGAAATCCAGATTCCATCTCATCTGTCTTAAATGTGACCCCACTGGAGAGACATATTTCCCAGAAAATAAAGATAGGAAGATGTTCTATATTGCAGGAGAGATGTGTCAAATGCGTGTCACATAGCTATTAAATTGAAAAATGGAACTCGCAGGAAAATCTGAGGATGTTTTCAAAAGCTAAAAGCCACATTTTCTCTTGCTTCACTTGTGCAGGCACAACTTGCTTAAAATATTTCAATAAGGTATTTATTTTCTTCAAGATTCTCTCTGTCCATTGTCCATGTGAGAGTTGTGATTTTCTGTCAGTGTAGCACTTCTGCGAAAGCTACTTCAGCAACTTTCTCAGCAATGAGGAGTTTGTATAAATCAAAGTTTGTAAAGAACAGCTAGCAAGTGCAACTCACAGGCCAGATGCTGGTCTGCCTGCAATCTTAAGAATAAAAATTAAATTAATAATACATTCAAAGCACCTGATTCGTCTTGAAACAGCCTGAGATCAGGGAAATAGAGCACGTAGTAGTTTGGGGTTTTTTCCCCTTAATGCAAAAATTTAATTTTAGAAGCAGCATACAAATCTAACTTACCCAATGGCTTTCCCAGTCCCTCAAACTAGCAAAGTAGCCAATAAAAAAAACTCAAGAGAGAATTGTTATTATATTGCCAGAAATTTGCACAATGGGTAATTTTGCTAGAATGAATCAGAGCCATGATGGGGTCTTTGGATATCTACACAAATGTCAATGCATTTCAAGTGTCTTCTTTATAATTTTATTGCACACATAAATATTGTTTGTTGGTTACTTGCTCTGCGTATTTAAATCTTAACCCTGAGCACTCAAAATGCAGGAGATGTTAATACCAAAACCATTGAAACCACATGTTCTCCACAGGAGGCTGTCAGACCAAGGAAGCTGTACATGAACTGCAGGCAGGAAAAATGGCCACTCTGGAAAATATTGCTTTTCAGAAAGACCCTAAAAATCCAGTACCTAAAAACCAGCAGCTGAACAGAAAATGCACTACCCAGAGAGAATAACCATAAGCAAATATCTATGGTCCAACTGTGTAAGAGAGGGAATGGGAGTTTTTGAGAAGAGAATTACCTCTAGGTTTACCACAAGTTTTATCAGTAAACTTCAAGCAAAACTGTTTGGGTATTATCTCATGTTCCTCTTTTTGCTTCTTCTTTTTTTACTTAATATCAACATATTTTTCCAGATGATTCTCCTGTCAATGCTCCTCAAAACTTCACATTTGGACTCAAAAATTGCTTGGTTAGAATTTTATTAATTAGACCATTCTCCTACTCCATGATCAAGACTGACTGTCAGAAGGTACATTGTATTCATCAAGAGGAATCCAGGCCCAGTTTACCCTCTCTGACCACACAGAAGTTCTCAGAAAACAAACAGCAAGTAATGAATTTTGCCTACCATCAATTATTGTCCTGCATTGGCTCTACAGCCCAGTTACAGAGATGATTTAATAGGATAATAACAAAAACCTTTTTTGCCTTTATCATCTCCAACTGAGGCTAAATCGCTCATCCTTGCACAGCCTCATTGTGTCTGAGAGCAGATAAGTGGAAAACAAAGCCACAGAGACCTTCAATTCCAGCTGAAATGAGTACTCTCACCAGAAAAAGGTATTTCTCTTGAAATGGGAAGCATGCACACAAGAATTCTGCGCTTTGGTTTGCCTCTTTCATATTCAGCCTTCAGTTGTCAAGGGGATTTAGCCAGATGACATCTGAGGACTTACATGACAATTTTTTCTTCCTAAGCTGAGAAAAAAATTGTGTAAGAAAATTAGGGTTGTAAGAACTGGATTTTGGACAAATTTTGAGAAGTTACAGAACTTTTTTCCTTAAAAAACCACTATCAGTTTCAAATAACTAAACCACTGAAGAATACGCTGGTAAAGGGAATTGTAACCTTTATGATGGAAGAGTTCCCAGCTTACTATGGTCTTAATATACACATGTGATGAGAAGTATGAAATAAATATAAATTGACTTCAGAGCAAAAATTTACTGAAAAAAAGAAACACAACGCTGCAGCATGTCCCTGAATGTGCACCCGAACTTGCTCAGAAAATGCTTCTGTGTTACCTGATCTCCTGCCTTCATGAGATTAACAGTTCTGCATCCAGAACAGGGAGTAACTTGTAAATCTGATAGAACTCACTGTGCATTTGCTGTGGAAAAACACCAAATTCAATCTTTTTTTTTTTACCTCCCTTTCCTGGTATTTACTTGGAATAAATTTCTGACAAATTTAGTAGCTAATCCTCCTCCTCTTATTTCTTACCAAGTCATTTAAACATTACAAGCTGATATATTATTACACATATTGGCGAAAATATTTGGAATATGAATGCTGTTCTGCTCATTAGAAAATTCACTCTACACAGATCAGGGTTTTATGATCCCCCAAGTCCAAATTTACAAATGCCACTAAGGAATGTATGGGCTTGCTGAGGGTAGATTTTTCCTTCATGAGACACAGTTCCTTCCTCTTGCCTTTTGGATGGCATACACTGCACTGGATATTTGTTTTTTGCTGGGTAAAAAATGATTTCTTGAAGTACGTAGGGTTTGTCATCCCAGTCTCCTGGATTTTTCTAGCAATCCTATTTTGAGAGTATTATCTTATCTGTGCTAAAATAACAGCCAGAATTTATTGGGGAAAGAAGGCTTGAAAAACCTTTCTAGCAGAAACAGATATATTCAAGCTGAAGACCTCTGGTATTACTCAGATTTTCGGAATCAGACAGATGCAATTTCATTTATTGAGTGTTTTCTTTGTGTTTTGCAGCAGGATGACATCAGGAACAAATTAAAACGGATTTATAAGGTAATACACGTAGAAACAAAGTGCATTTAGAAATCTGATTTTATTATTTTGGCCCAGGTAGTTTTCAATACATCAAGACACACCAGTAGGAGCTGATTGCTGTGGTACCTGGCAATATTTGATGATAAACATCCCCCACAGGGACTATGGAACTTCTTTTGGCTGGCTTTTATGTGCATGCCCAGTTTTTAAAACCCAGAGTGAGGAAAAACTCATCTGAGAATATTTTGTCCATCATATGAGTTGGAAACAAATTATCTGAACCAGTCTTTGAAGTGTGGTCCAACAGGAACACAACTGGTGTCACCTTTGGCAGCATTACTGTGGGTCACTGCATTTAGAGCAGGTCACTGGAAACAATTAAAAATGTTCTGCTGGACAAGCTCCTGTGGCACAAAGAATGCCTTTCCAACAGGGAATCCTCAAAGCAAGTCCCTTCACAACTTTTCTAGGACCTGCATGAGAAAGAAGAACAGAAAATGTGAGTAAGAGAGGGAACAAAGCCGTTTCCATCCCTCTTTCCTGTAGCCCCCTGAGGCTCAGTTCCTGAGCAGCAGTGGCTGCTCCAGCTGGCCGCATTTTCATGACTTGTGGTGTCTCTGTGATCAGGAAAGAGGAGAAGGACATTTTCCTCAACCTCTGCTCTGCACTGGGCCTGTCCCTACGAGAGGAGAGGCAAAGGGTTCACTTAGGGCACAACCCTCAACTCCCTGGCCTGTAAGGGCCATAGAACCACAGAGTCATGGAATGGTTTGGGTTGGAAGGGACCTTAAAGACCATCTCATTCCTGCTGTGTGTAGGGGCACCTTCCACTAGAACATGTTTCTTTGTGATATCTCATTTAATCCCACACTCTGGCAGTGGGGAGCCATTCCCCTTGTCGTGGCACCCCATCCCTTGTAAAGAGTCTCTCTCCATCTTCCTCGTAGCCCCTTCAGGTGCTGGAAGGTCACAGCTGCGTCAGCCCTAAGCTTCTCCTCTCCAGGCTTGCAGACCACCCCAGCTTTGCTGTCCAGGTCAGCCCAAAGGTGAGACCACGTGATACCTCTGCTGCTGATTTTCAGGGAATGCAGACTGCTGGGTCAGAGCAAGCATCCAACTGTTCACTGGCTGCAGTAAAGTGGGATAGATTCACCTACAGAGTTAGGGAAGAGGGTCAGTTTGATCCAACGGCTGCACGAGTAGCTTGCAAACACAATCCGTGAGAACATTAGAGAGAGGGAATCCGGGGAGGAGGAAGAGAGAAGCAAAGCAGTCCCCAGAAGCAGCAGAGGAGCAGCTGGGAGATGATGTGAAGCTCCACCACAACTTGTGAAACTTTATTTATTTGCCCTGCAAAATAAAGGTCTGCTCTATTCTTTGGAAGAAGCAGATGTGACTGTGGAGCTTTGCTTATCTTCTCTCTCCCTCAGTGTCTGGCGAACAGAGCTGAGATGGTGCACCCTCCTTCTGCATCCCTGCTGAAGGGCTGGGGACCAGTGGGAGCAGCTGACAGCAAGCTGGGAGTGCAGGAAGTACCTGGAAGAGGCTCAGGGAAGAGGCCACTCTAACCCACTGCTGAGCCATGGCAAAGCTGCTCTCCCACAATGCTGGGAAATCAGACACTGCAGGAATCAGCCCTCCTGTAGCATTATCCAAGAGGAGGATCCATCTCCAATCAACCAGTCTAAAAACCAGGCATCCAGGCTCTCGCTGTAATTGATGGAAGAGATAAATACCACCAGAGGTGATTCAGCCCAGCATTTTTAGACAATTGCCTGAGGGCGATGTGAGCCATCCTGGGGAGGTGCCTGTCCTTTCCTCTCGATTATTGAACGAGGCCAGAGCACTTGCCAAGGCCAGCTGGGGCACCTTGGGTTAGGGGAGACTGAACCAGCAAGTACAGAAAATAAAACAGAGACTTCTTTAGTTAAGGAATTGGTCCCAGAGGCTTTTCAGAGATGTAGGAGGTATCGACAAAAATATCCCAAACGGACATTTCTTCATGCTGAAATCACCTCCATATTTTATTTTTGCTTGCAAAAAAGCAGAAGCAAGGATAAGAAAGGCTGGCCTGCTTCATTCTTCAAGAGATACAGAGAGTGACATGGAGGGGAGAGGAAACACAGATATGTGTGTGCACCAACACAGGGCTCCTGGGTATGTTTGAGATGCTTTTGCAGGGCCCTCCATATTGCTATGCCTTTTTTCACAATCTGCACATACAATCTGTTTTTTTTTTTTTTTAAATTCAGTGAGGATATAAGGAAAAACAAATAATATTGTGCTCAAAATTAGTTAACAAGCAATTCATTACAGTTTTCTGTTATGGACATACACAACTAACCACAAAATATTTGTGCATCAGCATTTCTAAAGCTTCAAGTGTCAGGTTGAGGGAGGTGGTTCTCCCCTTTTTCTCTGCCCTGCTGAGATCCCACCTTGAGTGCTGCCTCCAGATCTGGAGTCCCAGCACAAGAGAAACTTGGACCTCTCTTGTCACAGAGGAGATGCTCCTAGGGCTGGAGGCCTTCTGCTCTGGAGCCAGCCTGGGAGAGAGCCTGGGGAAGAGAAGGTTCCCAGGAGACCTTAGAGCCCCTTCAGTGCCTAAAGGGACTGAAAAAAAGGAGGCAGAGGGACTGTTTACATGGGCAGAGAGTAACAGGACAAGAGTCAATGGTTTTAAACTGCTGGAGGGCAGGTTTAGATCAGATGTTAGGAAGGAATTCCTAGATGTTAGGAATTCCCTGAGAGGGTTGGGAGTCCCTGGCACAGGGTGCCCAGAGAAGCTGTGGCTGCCCCTGGATCCCTGGCAGTGTCCAAGGCCAGGTTGGACACTGGGGCTTGGAGCATCCTGGAATAGTGAGAGCTGTCCCTGCCCATGGCTGGGAGTGGTACTGGATGAGCTTTACGACACAAACCAGTCTGGGATTCCGTGTTTCTATGATTCTATAATTAAGTTACAGTAGGAACTTTTCATTCTTGACAGAGATTCGTGGGGGAGAAGGATGGACCTGTCTATTTGCAGTAACCACAAACACAACAGAAGTGCAGGAATATAAAATTGCCATATCCGTGGGCTTAACACAATGAAACAAATCAATGTGATTTCATTTCTAAACCCCCAGCTCTGTCCCAGCTGTGTTTTCATTCACACATGTGCACACACACCTGCTTGTTCTCTGCATACATCCTGCAGCCATCACAGTCCAAACACTTCAGTCACAGAATGGCCACTTCTTCCAGTATGGAGACAAAATTTAGGACAAAATTTCTCTGTAGTAGTTTGAAAACAAACCAGTGGGAGACTGCAAGTCAGAATTATAATTTAATAGGAAAATTAAAATAAATGCAATAATACAAGGAAAAAAAAAACACAGACAGAGTCGGATACAACCAGACACCCTGTTAGTCAGGGTGGTGGTAGCAGTCCAAATGAAGTGGTTCAGTTGAAGCAGTGATCCTGTAGAAGGGTCTGGTCTGCACCTGAAGGTCCAGTGGTAGCTCTTGTCCTCTGGGAATCCAGTAGGCAGGGCTGACTTGTGCAGTTCCAAAGCCCAGGTTGTATCCAGGTGGGAATGCTTGGCTCCTCCCCCTGGGTGGAGCATCTCACAATGGGATGAGGTAATTCCAGTGAGGTAATACCAGTGAAGTAATTCCATGAGTCATGAGGTTGGTCCTTGACGGTCCATTAACAGAGATTAATGGAGGGAGTTATCAGGGGTGAGTCATGGCAGGAGATACCAAACAGTGTCCCACCTGTTTTAACAGCTTATGGACATAGCAATAGAATATATCTTGTATTGCAAATTAGGACATTCTTACCCTGCCAGAAATGCAGGCTCAGCAAGCAGGCCCCTCCCCAGCATGGTTTGGAAAGAATTCCTTGGAGGAAAGTGAAAAAAACCCTATTTATTTAAACACACCAGGTGCACGCAGGCATCTGAAAAGGAAAGAATAATGCTACATAATAAACCTCCTCTGCTGTGGAGAAGAGATGCTGAATTTAATAGTCTCTGCTACACTTAGCTGCTGCAGTGCAGGCCGGGCCGGGCAGGGGTCTCTCCAGCAGCTCCCTGCAGGGTCCTGCTGACCGTCCCCCAGAGATGGTTGATTTTAGGATGAGAAAAACAAGCCGAAAAAAAGTCCAAAAAAAGAACAGAAGCAGCTATTGCAGTCCGGAGGGAAAAAAAATGTTCTGCAGCTCAGCCGCCACCACCGCTGGGAGTAAAGAACATAAACAATAAACAAAAGCCGTCATCAGCTTCTCTGGTGCAGTTTTATAGGGACAGAACTCATTTTGGGGCTAATGCAGATGATATGGGATACATAGCATAAAATACATAACATGAAATCACCCTAGGAGACCACTAAAAGCCAGAAAGGTGATCTTAAGATACGACCTTGTCCAGATCCCTGTCTGAAGGTGTTCTGCCTGCTCTCTGCCTTCTCTAAGCAGGTCCCTCCTGCAGGTCACATCCCATTGTCATTAGTGTTCCTAATGGCAGGCCCTCCTGCTGCAATCCATCCAAACACTGTGTCCTGTCTGCAAACCACAGACAGAACATTTTATTCCTTCTCCTCTGCAGTGCTGCTTCACTTATTGTCTCCCCTGTCTCAGGATTCCTTCTGGGGGGAGAGGGAAGTTCCTCATCAGAGAACTTCTTTCTCGTCATTAATAAAAGAGCAATATCAGATCTTGGGTACCTAATTAAAATTTTAAAAGTGGCATGAACAGAAATAAAATTATTATAGTATTGATTAAACCTGTTTTGTCTATGTAATTGATAAGCCTTTACAACATAAATGAAGGCCTGTGTAGCTTTTTTAGATCGTTTCATTTTTTAACGCAGATTTTAGGTAAGTGTGTTTTGAATTTCCCTAGGTCTTTCACAATTATTTACAATGGAACTGAGAGAGGGTCAGTTTTGGATTCAGGGGAAATGATCACTCGTTGCAAACAACTGTCCCAGCACATCAGTGACACGCCAGACTTGCCAAACCCAGTCAAGGCTTGTATCAGAATTATGGACTCATCTGTACCTCTGCATGTTGGCCTTGATCAATTAACCAATGATTTCAGTTTTGAAGGTCGGCTTGAGCAGTGACTTCTCCTAAAGTGTAATCCAGAAATACTACATAGAAACATTCCAAACAATCTGTTTTGCTCTCTCACCTCGGGCTCACTTTGTACCACAGGTAATTCCTTTCTGCTTCTGTCCGACAGCTCTGCCCTGAAATCCTAACCCTTACCTGCTGCTGAAAATTCATCTTCCATAGGTCTCTATCCAGTACATAACCAATGTAAAGTGGTTTCAGGTTTTTTGGATCCTGTTACAAACATAAGGGCTCAGGTATTGTGCCCAGGAAACCAAGACAATTAAATGGGAAGAAGACTTGTTGTCAAGAGAGAAAAGCAAAGCAAGGAAAAAGGCAAACCAAAGGAACTGATCATTAAAGTTCTATTCAACCAGATATGGCAGCAACACACAGAATGTTAAATATTTGAGTTGTCAAACTGAAGTTGAGACCATAAGTGATTTGCTGGACAGGGAACTAAATAAAACAGATGCATTATTTCATTTAAAAACAGATTTGTTCTGTAAGGCCTTCTTGTGAAATATTCTGGATCAGGAGTCCATAGAAGCAGCATTGATTTTCCTGTCAATGAAAACCAAGTGGGGAAATATGCAGTGAGATGAAAGGGATCATCCAAATGATTCATGAGTTATGCAGTGATTTTGGTTATTTATAAATTGCTTCACAGTTTTTTTCTGGAATGACTTTGTTCCAAGTCCTTCTTGCAGGCCACCCAACTGGTGTGAACATCACAAAAAATAATTCCAGCCTAAATCACTGCTAAACTGGCAGCGGTCGTGCCTGAGAACAGAAACCATTAATGTGTCATCAACAAACTTCCTCCCCTACATTAATATCCCCCTTTAATTTTCTACCCTGCTTCCACAGAGCAGACACTTCCCATTCCAGCAGACGAGGGCTGGCAGTGATCATCCTCCGCAAACTCCATTAGAAAAGCATTCAGGCTGTGACACAGAACAACAAAAGCAGCAGAGAACTCAGCTCCTGAAGAAATGGGCCACATGGGCTCCTGCACTTACCCAGCACAACAAATTTGGGGTGCCTGGATTATGCTGAGGTGCTGGAAAATGTGAATAGGTGAGGATGGATTGAGGAGCCTGGAGGTTAAAGCACGGATCATTCATGTGTTTGCTACTATTAAGTGTCAGATGGATGAATAAATCACGATAATCTGGGATCTATTTAAAATGAAAAATACAAACCTTGTCTTGGGGCATATTTAAATTATGTGTGTGGTGAGACAGTGCTTTGCCCCATTGTTTCACTGAGGCTTAGGCTTTTTTTTCTGGTTTTCCCCTTTCCCCCACTGCCCTGCCCACCCTTTATTCATTTCCCTAAGAAGAGTGTATCTACAACGAAGCACACAACTCCCAGCACAGGTTTTGGGGAAGCTGAGAGGAACTTTAATGGACACTGAGTCTTCAGATCCTGACTGACCTGTTTGAAAAACTGCATCACTCTGGAAAACACAAAACCCAACACCTTTCATCAAAATTCTGCCTTCCCAGGCCTGCTTGCTGAGACAAGCAGCCTGTGGCTGTGTTTGCAGCAAACTTCTGAGAACAACTTATCAGTAACCTGGGCTCTAATGGTCCCAGTCTGAATTTCTCCTCTCAGGATAGTAGATAGCAAAGTTGGAAAATTACGTATTCCAAATAAACCCTGCAAAAAAGACAGTCCTCCCTTCAGTCACTGAATTGGTTTTAATCTACTTTTTAATCTTCAGAAATTGCTAAAGACATCAGAAAAGGGATTGTCAAGGCTGCTCATTTGTTCCTGCTGTGTGCAAGGATTGTTCAATTCCGAATGAAACAAATGGCCCGAGGCTGACTCACTGAAGGGGCTCAAAGCTCCTCTGGAACTCATCCCCACTGACCTCAGAGGGCTTCCAGCAGGACACTGGAAAACCTCAGCTCAGGAAACAGGGAAAGAATGGTCCTGCAGTCTCAACAAAAGAGGTCAAGAGGAACAGGCACCACCCCAACCAGTGCTAGAAAACCAAATGGCCTCTCTGTATCAAGGTTCTATGGAAATTATCTTGACCCATCGCTGCTTTTCATGTGCGTGGAAAAAACTGGGGTTGGCATTTTCTAACTGCCAGCATTTTGTCCTAACTAATGCTTTCAAAATATGCCCTAACTTGATAAAATAATAAACCAGGAACATTTTAAAAATAGAGAGTCTGTGGATTGATTTGTACTTGTCACGTTAACTGACGGGAATTACAGACCCATGGTTTTCTGAGGGAAAATTGCCACCCCTCCCAGAGTACATCCCACCCTTAGGCTGCAGAGGGGTGGGGGAAGGGGGTAGGGGGGCCTTCCCACGAAGGGAAGCTGCTGTCCATAGCTTCCCACGGGGCTGCTGTGATGCCATTTTGCTTTTTATTTCCTTTTTTCTTTTATATATTCTCTGGATCCTTTACACACATATTCGTAGCTTTGTAGCTTCCTATTGTAACTTAACCTCAGCATTTTCCCAGGCAGGAAGAGAAAACAAATTCCAGGGCCTGCCCCTATCCCATCTTGGTTCTCCCTGGCTACCGAGGTTGAAAACAGCTCTTCAGACAAATAAAGTACAGTCCCATCCAAGGGGGGGGAGACTTAGGGCTTGAGCTGGAGGGGAATTGCATCACCACTTGTGCTCCTAATTGCTGCTTTTTTGTCAATTATGCTAATTTACCAAACTTATAAAACTGTATTCACCCCTGTGGGGGCTGGGCTTTTGTGGACACTCTTCCATAACTACTCCTGGAAGCCTCCAAATAAAGATCCACCTTTGTATTACCTCCTATATTAAAAACTATCTCGAGTTTCATTTCCAGGTTGGGAAAAAAGCAACAGCTGTGAGTTGCCCCTTGTGCTTGCCCTGCCAGCAAACAGCCCCCAGAGCCAGCACCCACCCAGCAGGTGCCTGTCCCTGCTCCTGCCAGCCTCTGCACTTCCCAGGCTGGAGAAAGGTGGAGAGGAACTTTTCACAAGGGCAGGCAGTGACAAGACAAGCAGGAAATGCGTGGAGGTGGGCAGATTTAGGTGAGATATTAGGGAGAAACTCTTCCCTGGGAGGGTGGGCAGGCCCTGGCACAGGGTGCCCAGAGAAGCTGTGGCTGCCCCTGGATCCCTGGCAGTGCCCAAGGCCAGGTTGGACATTGGGGCTTGGAGCAGTCTGGGACAGTGGGAGGTGTCCGTGCCCATGGCAGGGGGTGGCACTGGATGGGTTTAAGGTCCCTTGAACCCAAACCTTTCCATGTTTCTACAATTGCTCTTCCAGTTGCAGATGACAAAGAGCTTGTGGCTTTTTTCTCTCTGTCTTTGCAATATTATCTTGCCAGGAAATTTGGACTGCCTGAGGCTACGGACATCAGTGTGATCTGATTGTACTTGCAGGAGAAGCCACATTAAAATGAGCAGTTACATAAAATCAAAACAAACTTGGAAGAGCTCAAGGGTTTCTCTTTTCAGACATCTTTCTGTGGAAGGCACAGGATAGCTGTGAGCAGCACTGAGCAATGTTTCCAATCTGGGCCTCATTTCTTAGCAAACTTTCTCTGAGAGCTCATAAAAAGCCCAGAGAGCATTAGTTTCACAACAGGCCAGTAACTCCAGTCACTTGTAAAACGCCAAGAGAAAAGCAACAGAATGGCTCAGTGAGCTAAGAAACTTGAGCCATAAGGAAAGACTGAAGGTTCTGGGATTTTTTAAATTTAAAATGATGTGAAGCCTCCATGACAACAATTTTCCATTATGGAAAAATTGCTGTCAAAGGAAGGGAACAAAACTGTTCATCACAAGACGGGACAAGAAGGGTTAAACTGCAGCAAGGGAAATTTGATTCAGACATTAGGGAAATCTATCTGTCAAGGTGGCTCAGCACAGAAATCAATTGCCAAGGGAGAGTGGAGTCTCTATCACAGGAGGGATTGAAGAACAGACGAGCTAATTAACTGTCAGGCATGGCTGAGGTCTGATTGCTCCTGCTGGGGCAGGGGGCTGGACTACCTGAGCTCCTGAGGCACCAGCAGCTTTACCTGCATTGATCAGAGCATCTCCAGAGCAGCAGAACCATCTACATCCCACACAAATTACAGAAAGGTAGAGCATGAGAAACCCAAACCCACTCAAAAGTTAATTACAGATGTTTAAGGCACCTAATGCTATGTTGCTGCCACTTTAATAAGTGTGGAATTAAATCCAGAACATCACCTCAGTAATCATATTGTGCTGCCAACATGATGGGACCGTGGATCATTCAGTCTTGCCTTGGAACACAGGGCACACACTCTTTTTTTGTCCCACACAATTGCCGTCTTCAAGCCCTTTGTACACAACCCATGGTGACCATATTTTGGTGGGAACTCTGTCAGGACCTGAGTGTGGCAGGACTCTTCCTCCCTCCCCACCAAACGTGAGAGGTGCAAATGGGAGAGAGAACCCAGAGGGGCAAAGGCTCAGCAGGGATCATCTCCTGGCACCCAGAGCTCTGCCCAGAATCAACACCTCAGTCTGGAGAGCAGAGGTGGAGAGAGATAAAAATGAAATATCAGTGACAAAAGGCCTGTTTTTACACTATAGAAGTCCTACAAAACTTCCACAAAGCCAGGAATTCTCTGGCACACCCTCTGGGAGTGTGTTACAGGATTTCTCCCCAAGGTTGGACGCAACCTTCGTGGTTACTTTTCCAGAAATTGAGGGAAAGGATTCATATCTGTGCTCCTTCAACAACTGGATGATAAGATACATTGAATCCTAACCTGTACAATTTTTCACTAGCTGTATTAAAAGAATGGTACCTTATAGTGCCCTGTATTTTTAACTATTGTAGTTTTCTTTTCCCTGTGTAGTAATAATCTGTTTTANATTGGGTACCTTTAATCATGCACTGTATAGTTCTTTTTCCTGTGTAGTAATAATCTGTTTTAAGTCTCATGTCTGTTTAATTTGTGTATATTAAATAAATAATTCATTCTATAATAGACTGAATCAGCCATTATTAAAGAACTTGCAGATGAGAGTGGGTTTTGGGGTGCAGGCTGCCTCAGTAAGTTACTATCTACTGCCATAGGCCTGGGCAGAGGTAGAAACTTATTTAAACCCCATAATATCCATTCATAACACCGAGTGTGGTTCCTGCAGGTTGCCCAGGTGTGCACAGAGCACTGCAGCAAAGAGCAGAGGGGAGAAGAGGGGCTGGGAGACAGCTCCTCCTGCCAGTCACACACAGCACCCACCCAGGGGTATCTCAGAGAGGGAATCCTGACCCGGCACTCCTGGAGAGCTCCAGCTTTGTTTTCCAGGGGCAGATTGACGGGAATATTGTTGCAGGATACCTCTTCCACTGTTGCACTCTTTTACATAAATGACAAAATCAAATTTGTGCAATTGACACTAATCTGACACATTTCTCTACTCCCTCTGTAATTAGCATCATTGTCATGCTGCTACATTCCACTGTTCTTTTTTCCCTTACAGAAAACCCTTCAAATTTGTATTTCTTTCATTCCTCAGAGCTAAATGGTTAAAAGGCAAAAAGAAATTAGCTTCTTTACTCTAGGAATCCCCATTCTCTTTTTTAATTGGAACTGCAAAGGGAAAACAATTAAATGACACTGGGTTTAAAAAACTGTTTAAATTAAAATATGCAAAGCATGTCAACCTTTCTATGAGAACCTGGAAAATATTTCTAAGAATTCTCACAGAACTCTGTCGTTAATTCAATGGCCACAGGGAGTTATGTAAGTTTGACACAAAGCAAGGAAAGTGAATATTGTTAGAAGCATTGCCTAAATGCCATTTATAATTACAGAACATTCATTATGAGCAATAAAGTTGCATGAAAGCCAGTTATACAGCTGGAAATAATGGAATTAACTACAACACTATGCCATGACTCAGACCATAGTGCAGAACTTGAAGTCTTTTCATGGAAAAAAAGCACTTTAGCGCTCTCTAGAAAGCTACATCCAGAAATGAAGGGAAACTCACTTCCTGGAGAGATTACGGAGCCAGCTCTGCAGGAAAACTGGGGCACTTTGCCAAAACCACGTATTACAGAGGCAGTCAAACAGCCACAGCGTGTTCTCCAAACCAGCCGTTCTCTGCCATCCCCCAGCACACTCCCAGCATGTGCTCTGCCCCCACGGATCTCCATCAGCTCATCCCAGGGACAGCCAGGCAAAAGGCAGCACAGAGCCAACTCAACAGGATTTATGGGGGTTTTGCATGCAGCAAAGTTGCTCTGAACGTACCCAATTCTGTTATTCCAGATATCGCTGCTGAGGGAGCTCATCTCCGGCAGCACTTCAGGCAATGGCAACGCTGCTGGACTCAAAAAAAGGGCATAAAGAAGTTATCCAGGTTTTCACCCTGCCAGAGGGCAGGGATGGATGGGATATTGGGAAGGAATTGTTCCCTGGGAGGGTGGGCAGGCCCTGGCACAGGGTGCCCAGAGAAGCTGTGGCTGCCCCTGGATCCCTGGCAGTGTCCAAGGCCAGGTTGGACATTGGGGCTTGGGGCAGCCTGGGACAGTGGGAGGTGTCCCTGCCCATGGCAGGGGGTGGGAGGAGATGATCTTTTAGGTCCCTTCCAACCAAATCATTGCAAGATTCTCTGATTCTATTATTTTATATGACTGAAATTCTATACATGTAATAATAGCAATTACTTCTTGGCAGTTATGTTTTCATTTCTCACATTATGTACTCTGCTGGGTAGAAACTGTTCATCTTTGCATTTATAGTTTCCACTTCGTCCTTTAATATTACAGTCATAGTGTTGGTTCCAAAATTTTGTTATGTGATTTCTCCCCAAGAAAAATTTTTAATTAGAAAAAACAACTCATTACAGGAAAAATTAGTTTTTGAGTCAAGTAAAGCTTTTTGTTTTGTTTTGTTTTTAAAATAAACTGAAGCATAGAGCAATACATCAACACATACACACTCTAAATTATTTGAACTGGGTATTGCCACTTGTAGAAAAAACACTATAATGTCAAGTTAAAGCCAAGCCTGGGAATTCATTACAGTAACAAGGGAAAGCTGGAATCAAATGCAGCTCTTTCCCAAATCACCGATCTTTACTGTGTGCACTGCTAACCAGGGGTGGCTCTTCCTTGTGTTCCCTTTTCCCTCTGAGGCTCTGAGTCCCAAACTAGGATACCTGATATGCTCTGGGTGCTGTTTTCCTTTTTATTTTACCACTCTGCTCTGTATTTTTAATTTGTTGAAAACACCCCCTGTTCTTCTTGCATTAGAACAGCAATTCCTCTGCAGGCTCCTGATCCCTCAGTGCCCCCCACCATGGAAGAGCCTGCAGTGCCCCATTTGTCACTGAAATCCCCACTGAAATTCCTTTTCTTCATCCAAGGAAGCTTTTCAGTAAACATTTCAAAGAACAACAGATGAAGACATCTGGAACATGGACTCCTCATGCTGTAAACAAGACATTTTTTATTTCAAAGCAAAATATTTTTTTTTGTGGATTAAATAGAGCACCTTCAAAAATTGTTTTTCTTCCTAGGCTGTTTTTAAAAAAAGTAACTAGTTATTAATCTATAGCATTTCATGTCAAAGTAGATGCCAAAGAAGCAGTAACATTTAGAAATGCAGCAGGCAGCTCCCATACCCACACCATCCATCACCATTTTGGAGCTCCTCAGGATGACAAAAAGGGAGATGCAAACCCATCCCTTGGGAGCTGCACGTTGAACACGGCTGAAACAGCTCACACTGCCCAGCACCACCACAAATGGGCTTGATAACAGGAAAATGAGCATTTACCAGTTCCTTAAGGAAGGGAAAACCACCCAGCCAGTTTCAAGCCCCACGGCAGCATTTCCTGGGTTGTTTTTGTTGTGTGCCTCTGTGGCAGGCACTGCAGCATCCCTGCTGGCAGCACCAGCACAGGGATTTATCTGAGGCCACGCTCCATCACCTCGTGGGGCCTGTCCAAAGTCAGCTCCAGGGCGAGAGGCCATCAAAACTCATCCTCTTACTCAGTTTTTTAAGCTTCAGGTCTATTTCTCTAAGTGCTACAATGGCAAGTCACTAGAAAAAGAGAATTTCAGACAGAGAAACAGCATTTATTCTGCTGCTTTAGTGACCACGAGGACGTTTAGTGCTGTGACCTGCATTAAACAAGATCACAGCCTGCACTGAGGTGTTGTACAGAACTGTCTGGACTTTATTTTCTTGGCTCTCTCAGACGTGGCTGGGTTAAACATGACAGAGAAACAGCCATCCTGAAAAAGGGCCACTGCAACAGCTCCCCGTAACCAGCAGCTCCTGGAAGTACCATCAGGAAATTCATTCAGTCAAAATCACAGAGCAACTTTGAAAACTTGGGAAATGCAGGCTTCTATTTTCACACACAATGTATGTGGGCATGTTAATGAAAGCTTTCTGGATTAATAGAATGTTTGTCTCTAAGTGCTACAGTTTCTGACCTTTTAAACAATTGTAACAATTTAGATCAACTGTCGATCCATTGCTTTTCTGCAAAGAGACACTATTAAATTTACTAAAATTAAATTTCTTTTGCGTAAAGTATATTTGAGAAAAACAAACAGAAATTATTTCTGACTCACTTTTAATGAGTGCTTTCTAGAATCCAACTTCTGACACAAATTAATTCAACTCTGAGAGTTAAATAAAAACAAATTAATTCAACTCTGAGAGCTTGAGCATCCTGAACTCACCACAGCCTCTTTATAAACCTAGAATTGAAATGATTTCTGGCAATAATTTTAATAATTAGCAAGAGAGATGCATCACCATAATAAATTGCTGCATTACTGCAATGAAACCTGTGAGATGAATAGAATGTGAAGAATCTCTTGTTCCATCAATCTTGTTTGTCTGAGATTGTTTTGTCTGAGACCCTTATTTATTCCAAAGGTGTCTTGCTTGCAAGAGTTTTTTTTTATTTATCTGGTTTTGTGTCTAACTGATCTGTTTGGATGTAGTCAGGCTGTGTCTCCTGCAGGAATCCCACTCCTCTGCTCAGCACCCTCCTTAAACCCAGCTTTGGGCAGCGATGCTTCTTACCAAGTTCACAATCTCTCTACTCAACACAAGCTCTGTGAGATCATCCCCTCAGAAAGGTATTTTTGGTCACTCCCTGTGCTCCAGGTTAGTGATCAGATCTTCAGCTTCCCCTGGGTTTGTAACCTTTGAAGCCTTGTCTGGAGATTCAGGGTTCTAAGTGCTGGCACAGGCACTCACCTCCTCCCACCTCCATTTAGCTCCACAAATCATTTTTCCCCTTCCTGCTGTGCCACCAGGGCCAAGCACAGCCTGTTGCTGTTCCCATTAAGGGAGAAGATGAAGCTCAGTGCCAGGTTTGTTAATACAGATTAACAGCCAAACACACACTGCAGAGCAATACCTGACCAGTGCCTACAGGGTGGCTCTCCCTGAGGGAAGGTGAGAGCAGGAAGAGGATGCAGGACTTTCACTGCCTCTGAGGACTTGCATCAACATGAAAACAGCAATTTACAAAGGTCTGAGTGAATAAAATATCAATAGATTTAATAAACACATCAATGCACTGGACTTCAACATCATGAAACAGTCTTTGCTTTCTGCAGCAGTTGCTGGAGTTGCAGAATATTTATTGAAAAACACAGATTAATTATATGAGATCAGCAGAGTTAGAAAAGACCACGTTTGAAAAAGAGTTAGCTGAAACATGTTGTAAAGTTAGCACTTTTTGCTAGCTTCTGTTATAGAATCAAAACCAAAAAAAAAGAGTTTTGATTCCATAAATCTGGTTTATGAAGTCTCTGCCTTCCCCACTCATTCCAACTCTTAATCTGCAGTTCAGAGCACTCCAACTGCGCTGAGATAATTTATTATGGGCCTGTGTTATAAATCAGACAAAGAATAACTAAATTCAAGGGAGCAGATGCCATATCCTGCACAGACTGGTAGATGGATAAGTCTAAACTAAATATGTGAGGGCAGCTATCTGAGAGTCAGTCAGCACAAACCACTGTATCTCACATTGTGTAACTGTGAATCAGCCACACAATATAGAAACCGTGGGTATCAGACAAACCAAGAACCTCTCTGGGCCCCAAACCATGAATCATCCCTGTGAGATGTGCAAAGAAAGCAATGCAGGGATGGGTAGTGGAATCTCACATTGCTCTGAGCCGACCCTAAAGCTGAGACAAAAACCATCTGCAATTCATAAAGCCAAATTGTCAGTCTTAGAACATATTAACTGCATAATGGTCTTTCCATACAAAGAACAACCCTGAAGATTTAATAAATCAATATTTACTTAATTTATATAGATTAAATCATGGTGAGTATTAGCACGGCTCATGATAAACTGAATGGTTATGGCTGCAAATGGTTGTAAGATCCATTAAAACCATGTAACAGGCATTCAGTGCAGAAAGGTTTGCAGAATGTGCCCCGAACATCCCTGCAACGGGTAAAACAATGCTCTCCAAATCTCCTTGGGGAGACCAGAAAAGATCACAGGTCCCAAGGCCCCGACATAACAAAAGCATTTCAGATGAAATTTCCAGATGCTCCTAGGAAACAGAGCATTCCCCAGGCTACAGGGCAAGGGAAAACCCCACATGGTCCTTGCCAGAGAGATGTGAGAGAAACACAACAGCAAGCTCCACTTCCTTTGTGGGGAATTTTGTGCCAGCAAGACACGGGAGAATATTGGTCCAGATATGGTTAAGACCAGAAAAGCCTCAGATTTCCTGCTGACTGCTGTCTTCAGCTGTGGATAGTCACTAATTGCACCCCATTTACCATGGAACAGCAATGTGTATCCTGTGAGTGCAGGAAGAGCTATCAAACCACAGCTTCGGATTCACATCAAAAAGATTTTCAATCAGGCTTTTTTAACATGGTTTTTCATGTTTGATCAAGCACAGGAAAATCACCCTCATTTCTACACATTTTGTGGAGTGTCTTGCCTATATCTGGCAAATGAGTTGTTTTTTCCCCTCTTCCTATGGTGTCGCATCTGCCTCAGCAGCATCATCCACTCCCACTGTAATTGAAGAAATAATTTTATTAGTCACTAATTGATTGTCATACATATTTGCTTTCATATTTAATTCCCAAGTTGGCTGAATCTCCAGTTTTAGACTGAGAACATTTTTGATCTTGTCTCAATTGGCCCAGCCCATTTTCTGTCAAATCTTTTGATTCCCAACATGAAGGGTACCATAGCGCAGGAATATGGCACTGTTGAGGTTTATTTCACATATTTTCTCTCTCTGAATTAATGTTCTTTACGTGACAGGATTTTTCCTGACCATCCCAGGTTTCAGTGTGCACAACCAAGATGAAAATCCACATGCAAGCATTTTCACTCAACTCTCTAAAATTCATGCTCATTTCACAGCGTTAGATACCGAGCCATTTACACTCACTTCACACACACCAAAGCATTGATAAAGTGCATTCATGGCATCCGTCCTGCCCTGGAGTGCTGTGGGTAGTTTTGGTTCTCCCTTTACAAACAGCACGAGTTCTGTAAGCTGGTTGTTCTTGATGAGCTGACCTTGGCCACCAGCAGGAGATGGGGACAAAATTTACTTGTGGGGCAAGAGAAAAGCACGGAGAACATTTACTGTTGTCTTACCAAGCACTATCATGGGCAAAGCTGACTTGACTGGGTGCAAACTGGTTTATTTCCAACAGGTACAGAGTTCAGTGATGAGAAACAAATCACTTCACCTGCCCCCTGCCCCAGGGTCATCTTCACCCCTCTGTCTCTGACTCCTCTCCCACCCCAAGAGTGCAGGGATGGGGAATGGGGGTGATGGGCACCCCACAACTGCCCTGTTCTTCTGTTCCTTCCTCCCCACACCTTCCGCCTGCCCCACCGGGATGTCCCCACACCACAGGGCAGTCTCTGATGGAAGCCCCAGTCACCCACTACCACCGAGCATGGGCAGCCCAAAAAACACCTTTATTTTAAAAGACATTTTTAAAAGTTCTGTATTTATCCCGCAGCTCCGGCAAGCATTTTGGATCTAAGATACAGAGGAGGTGTAAACAGCAGGAGTTTGATGTACTGAGGCCCTCGGCCACTCCTGTGAGTCCTGCACAGGAGCCTGACCTGTGAGCGCTGCTCTGTTCCTGCCTGGGTCGAGATGAGCAATGAAAGCACTCCGCTGTTTGTGACAGCACAGACTCCTTCTCACGGGAAAAATGTTCCTGTCTCTAACAAGTTTGGTAAACAAGACAAGTTGTTCAGAGCTGCTGTGGGAACAGGCGGTCGAACGCCTGTGGCCAATCGGTCCCAGGGGGTGGACGGCTGTGGCCAATCCCAGTAAGCGCTCATTTTGTATATAAAAGCTGTATTTAAATAAATAAATCTTTTTCTCAGCATTCTCATCAGTGTGTGTCCCTTTGTTTCGACATCGGCTCAACAGCGACAGCTGTTTATCTCAGGAAGTGCACTAACAGCACCAAAGCACAATCCACAAGTTCTTAGCTGTCCGTGCCCCCTGGGGACAGCCACGGTCCCACTGCTGCCTTTGTCACAGTAAATGCCAGTACAGGAGCCCTTAGAGAAAGACCAGGCTGCATTTGAAAAAAAAAAATGCAGTAACCACACCCCAGAGATACATTTTAACAGCCTTTTACCTTTAACTAGAACTCTTTTGTCAGCAAACAAAAACAGAGCTTGGTGCTTTTTGTATCGCGTCATGTATTTCCTCATCATTCATCCCACAGGTTGCTCTAAGCATGAGCTGATGTCTGTGTGTTGGCCCTAAGTAGCATTGTCACTTCCCACTAGCAGTGGTTGGAGCACTACTCACTGGATTAGAGTTGTTGTAGTTGCTGCAGGTATTTGCTGTGCAGGATGAACCACAGCCCCACCGACTGTCTGAAGGTGGACGATTGAATGGCCCCTCTCAATGGCCTGCACAGGAGACCATTCAGTGAGGTGGTGCCAGTGAGGCCCCTCATGGCAGGGGGTGGCACCAGCTGATCTTCCAGGTCCCTTCCAACCCAAACCATTCTGTGATAATGCACAGAAATCCCAAGGGCAAGCAGAGCCCATTGTGGTGGGGGAAAGTCAGAGCTCTGGACTTAGCTGGTGACAGCCACTTCTGTTCCAGGGTAACTTCAGCCCTCTTTGGGACATTTGCATTTGGCAGCATCTCTCTGCAGGGAGAGAGAACCAGGCAATCAGCCTTGACAGGGACAGGGAAAAACGCTGTCATCAATTTTGAAGGTATTTTCTCCTCACCCAAATATTGCATGTGTGCAGCCCTTTGTAAGATCAGCTGCTATCTGTGTTCCAAAGCACTTTTGTAAGTAGTGGCATTGGGTACTCGTTCCTTCCCAGTGAGGCCATACACAGGACATTGGTTTATAACGAGCTGGACAGAAGATCAAGTTTAGCATTCATTTTTTAACCCAGCGTTCCACCTTCAGGAGCAGAGCCCCAGAAGACAGTGTGGTGGCAACCCAGGCTCATGTGCTTAAATGCACACCAGCCACAACACAACCCTGAAGTGGCAAAAGCTGTGAAATGAATTAAACATTATCCTTCAAGTAAGACCCCCAAAATGCCACCACAGCTTTGTAAGCTCCAGTGCCAGGTTTCATTAGGCTACAAACAAAAACAATTCTGTTCCTTCAAATGCAGAAACAACTCAGAGAAACACTGACCAGCAGTGAAAGGAGTTTGCTGGGGAATCTCCCCTCTATGCACTGCACCTTGCAGCATGGGGTCTTTAATTCAGGACTCCTCCCATTTCAGCAACCTCAAGAGCCTTTCTGTGCTGGCACCCACAGCCCTCAGCCACTCTGGGCCCTTCCAAACAGATTTTCTACCTTCTCTGAGGTCTGGCTGCATGGCTGTTCCTCCTTTTGTCCAAAGTCACCATTGTAGCAGTGCCATTGGCTTCCCTCCTGCTCAGGCAGCAGGGTGTCCTGTACACACACCATCCTGAAGCCTGGCAGACCTCTCAGGAAGGATAATAAATGGTGCCAGGGAAGGAGCACTCCTATCCCAGCCCATCTCCACCGGCAGGAGCCAGGACAGTGCTCTGCCACCAGGCAGCTGAGTTCCTCCTCTGTCACCAAACCCTGTCACAGGCACAGAGCCTCTGGCAGGGCTGAGTCTGCATGTGCAGAGAATCCCCTGCACTCCTCTCCCCACTGAAGGTCTGCAGGAATTCCATGACAACAGGGGAGCCTCAGCTGGCACTGAGCAGTGCTGAGGGGTGTGGTGGTGTCCAGCCGAGCTTGCAGAGAGCTTCACCCAGAAGGAACAAGACAGGGAGGTGGCAGGGAGTGCCCAGCCAGTCCCCAGGGTGGCAAACCCAGCTCTGGTCCTGCTTGCTGCCTGGGGCCAGGGCATTAGCTCCACTGGAAGGGAAATACATCACACAATATCAGAACCATGAAGTCCTGGGAAAGGTTATGAGGGAGCTTCTGGAGTTCCACAAAAGGAGCAGATCAATAAAGTCAAACATCTGGGTTTGATCTTGGCTCGCTGCAGAGAGCAGCAGATCTTTTCTTGAGGCACCTCTTTCTACAATTCTAGATGCATGTAAGTTCTATTTATGTGTGTGACCAACTTAACTAAATATCAGCTTCTAAAATGTGAATCTTCTCTTCGTTTGAATGCGTTTTCATCTAGCATTTTCATCTGCATTTTCATTTCTCAATTCAAGGAAAACAGTGGGCAATGTTATTTAAGAATGGAGTTCAAGTAAAAAAGCTTCTGCTTGCTTCACTGGTTTTTCTCCTCAACAGTGTTTCCTCAAGGATATAGTATATGCAATAATTAAATAATTAGCCATTCTGAGACAATTTTCTGCTTAAATGATCATGCATTATATGTGACAGTCTTCTGTGTTTGCTTAGAGGTGAAATATAAATCTAGAGAAAAGAACATCTTAAAAGAACAGGATGACATAATAAGTGCCATCCTGTGGATCTTGTAGCCTCATGAAAGGCTTTACAGAAAAGAATAGTGGAAAGTTAGTCTGAGATTTCTTTTTTAAAGAAATAATTCAACCTGGCAACACCACCAGCTTTTACAGACCAGTGATGCTCTGCAGACGTCAATGGAAACATCTAAAATGAAAGAAGTGATAACTCCAAGAGCACCTTTTATTTGAACTGAAATGTCAGCTCTTCTGTTAAATTCACAAAATTCCTTCAAAAGTTAATTCAGATTTAACAGGATTATAATACCCATTTCAGGGCTCATTAGGAAAATTCCACTAACAGTATTAGTGATATTGACAGCTGATATTCAGCTTAATATTTTGTTAACTCAGCTTAAGTAAAATTAGGGTTTGTGGTCAATTTTGGGAAGGTCTCATATATTTTCTACACAGATTTTTCCAGATAAATTTTATAAATAAAAAAGCCACTGGGATTAAAACCCACCAGAAAAAATAGTAAGTTTGAGTTTAATTACCTTTAAATAGAGTTCACTTCCTCCAAAGGCCTCAGATAGAAAGAGGAAAAATTTCATTTAATGACCTATGATCCAGTACATGTCAAATAAGGTATAGCCCTTCCTATTCTTCCATCTAATTTACTCTAAACAATTAATTCCATAGTTACATTAAAAATTACATTTTTAGTTTATATCAATAGCAAAAGAAAGCAAAGACCAGCGTTCTTTGTCCCTAACAACAACAAAACCACCACAAAGCCCCCAAAGTGCCACGATCTCCCAAATTATCACCACAATAAAATTGCAAATAACAACTTCCTTAATGTGCTTTTCACCAGTTATTCTATATCCTTTGCATATTCAGTTTGCAGCCATTCCTTAATCTCACAGGCTATGATGATCTACTTTCCATTCTGTATCACCATGGATATCTTATGATCACAAATTATCCCGCACGTCATTAACACCAAATGTTCCAGTTCAGTAAAATTACCTTATCTTTAGCCTCTACCTTTTAATCAGCAAACAAGGTCAGCTTGACCTTCTGGGATACCGAAAACCCTTCAGTATTTACTGGTATCAAGCAATAAGTCCAATTTTTTGCTTCTGCAAATCTAAAACTCCTCCACGGGGTCACTGAGTTGAGGCCTGTGCTCAGTGCAACACTTAGGAGAGGCTGCAGCTTTAGGGTTCATTTTGTTTCCAGTACCATTATTCCTCTGTTAAATGAAAGGTTGTTTGCTAAAGCAAATGAGACAATTCTGTTGGTGACATCTGAATTTTAGCTCTGTTTTGTCTTTCTGACTGCGGGGGTGCAGGGTGGGGTAATTTTGCTGCTTCAAGCACCATGAAACACTTTCCATCATCAAGCAACGAGTCTTGTCTAGGGAGAAAAATGGATATTTTTGAACATGCTGAGCATAATTATTTCACTGCCATGTATAAGGACTACATGTTTCTCTAATTATTTAATTTTTTTTAGTTGTGGAGTGCTGATCGCCCCTAGCAAATGGAGGTGATACAACTGAAAAGGCACATCTGCTGTTAGCAAGTGCAGCAAGAAAGACCAACACTCATTAGGTCTATTTTTTTAAGTTGATATTTGTAAAACCAAAGTTAGGACAAATTTTTTTTCAAGATAGGAACTCTCAAGTGTTGAAGTCCTTTAAAAAATCCCTCAGGAGGATGTTTTGGGATCCCAGTGCCCCAAGGCAGAGAAAGTTTGTTGGGACATCCAGTCTTAATGGAGTCAACACTAGTTGGAAAACTTTGGTATTTTCACCACCTCTGTGTTTTAAAAGGCTCTTTTCTCACCCTACAATCACATCACCAATTAAGCTGATGAGGTCTGACCACACATCTTCCCATCTTTGGTCCCGTTTGAAAGAGCTCTTGGGATTCATTTACATTTTTTAGGTTTGGATATCACAAGTGATTCATAGTCACTGTAAAATACAAATCCTTCACTCGAATTCTGCTCCTCCTCCTCCTCCAACACTCATGATTCAACCTGAAATTGTTTTTATTCCCGATTTTAACACCCTTGAATCACGTACTACTGAACTACATTCTATTTAAATTATTCCAATCATTCCATTTCAACAATTTTCTTCTCTGAAAAGCATAGAAATACATGAAAGGAAATCCCCGACTCCCCATCACAGTCATTCATGAGATTATGATGCAAGGTTTGACAGCCAGAAATGAAATCTGTGCTAAATTTTAGGATCATTGAATCATGGAATGGTTTGGGTTGGAAGGACCTTGAAGCCCATCCAGTGCCACTCCTGCCATGGCAGGGACACCTCCCACTGTCCCAGGCTGCTCCAAGCCCCAGTGTCCAGCCTGGCCTTGGACACTGCCAGGGATCCAGGGGCAGCCACAGCTTCTCTGGGCCCCCTGTGCCAGGGCCTGCCCACCCTCCCAGGGAACAATTCCTTCCCAATATCCCATCCATCCCTGCCCTCTGGCAGTGGGAAGCCATTCCCTGTGTCCTGCCAATCCAGTTCCTGGTGAACAGTCCTTTTCCAGCTTCCCTGTATCCCCTGAGATCCTGGAAGGTGCTGTGAGATCTCCACACAACCTTCTCTTCTCCAGGCCAAATTATGTCTCGGTTTCTGGTTATCTCAGGTTTTTGAGTCTCCTCCCCAGCAGGGCTGGGATGATGATTGAGGTTGCAATCAAATACAATTACAAATTCCTGATGAGCCAGAAATTGTTCCTTTATTCATGCTTAGAAATGGCAGAACAACACGAGAAATTCGCAGCCTGAAGGGAGTTTTTGGAAGAACGGCGTCGTCAATTCAAAATATACATCCAAAGTGGAAGTTTCACCTCTGCCTTAATTACAACTTCATTACTTTGATGCCACACTTGGCTGGGTCGTGTCACCAAGCCATGTTTCAAGCCTTGGGAGCAGCAGACTCAGGGTGATTTTACACCTGAAATGCACAGAGGTTTTATGACTTTGGTTTAGCATTCTGTACTTGAACAAAAATTAAAAGGTCACCTCTTCAGCTTCTCTGGGAAAAGACTGATCACAGCACGACTTGGGGCATCCTGGAACAATTAGGAGAAACTTAATGTTGACAAGTTCATTTATCTTTTGGCAAATTCTACCAATGAAAATGTACCAATAAAGGGGATTGTTCATTGAAAGAAAGGCTACATGTTTGGTTTTTTGGTCAGGATGAATTTTGTTCATACCCAGTGACAGCAAAGAATTTAAATGCCACCTGAGATGTCCAATTTTAGCTGTGAAAAATTAAGTTACAACACTTTGGAATCTGAAAACAGCATTTCTTGCTTGGATGCTGGGTTTGGAGAGAAAGCAATGAACTCTTGCCAAGTTCATGGCAAGCTCTAAGTCCTACCAGGGTTAGGACTGACATCAGGAATAGATTCAGTCATAAAGCTGGATGATTTTGTGATTTGAAATTCCTTGGTTAACTCCAGTTCACTTTTCTCTTGGACTTGTTCTGGAGCATGAAGTGTCATTATCCCAGAGTCACGTGAAAAGAATGACATTTCTTAAAACTCCAAAAAAAAGCACTTTCTTAGCAATTATAACAAAAATAGCTGGATGTGTTCCCAACAAGATTCATGACATGACTTGATTCTGTTTATCACTGATAAAGAAAAAACTCACAAACAATAAATTAAAATAACACGAATTAACACAGTATGTTTCCAGGTTACAGTAATTGCTTTTTAGCTGTAGACTGCTTGTAAAATATCTGTGAATCTTAAAAAAAAAATTCTTCAGTAATTCTTAAAACTTCTTTAAATGTCCCTTTTTGGTGTTTGGCATTTTTCTCTTCTCATTTCTGATGCACGTGCGAGTTTGCTCCAAAAATGAATGCCTGTCACAAAGAACACAAATGCAAAGCAGGCTTGGAAAACTCAAAAAGAGCCTGTATTGCTGAAGAAAAAGAAATATCCATTCCACTGCCAAGTTAGACTTTGTGAAGGAACTGGAATATCGAGCTGTCTGACTAACAGAAAGGAAGACGGATGGCTCCTCCTGAATTAGATACTTGAAACCTACTTCTGCTCAAAAGGGAATATAATCAATTTGGGAAGAGTTGCCTCCAACACTGGGAACGCTTTATCATAAATAGTAGATTGCATTTGAACTTTACTTGAGTGTTTTAAAGGTATTATTAGAGCTTAACCTTCAAAATGAATAACAGTTTATTTGTGCAGTTACTCAGGGAAACAGGGTGAGATACCCACTTTGAATAATATTCTACTCTGTCCTTTACACCCCATTTTTACTGTTTATTATTAGCTCGGTTTATTACTCATCTAATTTGTCCCTCTTTATGTCCAGAGGCAGCAGGGTGTCACCTGAAGGGCACGGAGCAAACATGAGCTCAGACCCCTTTCTCCAGGGAAGGAGCTCCAGGGGGACCATCAGGGAAGTTCTTGTTGAGTTTCCAACCTTGCCCTGCTCATCCAGAGCCCCTGGGAAGGAATCAGCTGCTCCTCCAAGGCCACACCCTGAGAGCAGGGGCTCTGTCCTGGAATGGGATCGTTCATTCCAACCCCTGAGGGCTCAGAACTTTCACTCTGTAAATTCCATTAAGATCTGGCACTAAGATTTTCAGAAGGAAACGGATGCAGGACATCAGATCCAAAGGGCAATCCCAGCCATGAGGTCACAAGCAGCCCAGAACACTCTGTAGCTATTTGAAATTTCCTGTATTTCAGCTGAAATTTTCTGAATTCTTTTCCTGTATTTCAGATGTAACACAAGCCAGAAGGTGAGATGCAAGAATCACAAGTTGTTACTCCTACAGGGTGTTCTGGAAGAACTTACACTGCTCTACAAACATCCAATCTCAAAAATTCCATGTAATTTACATCCAGCATTCTCACACACATATGGGCTTTTCAGACTGTTTTTACTAGAATAAAAGTTATCTAATAATTTAACTGCCAAAAATCAAAATCCATCTGTATTTTGATGCCACTTAAATAGCTCTATGAATAACCCAGCCCTGGATTTAACTCCTGTAAGGTCTACATCTCATTTGCTAACAACATTAAGTATAGGAAATAAATCTGGATGCTCAGTTCCTTTTTGAGGAATGTGTGAATGTATCAGCTTCCAGAACCTGTGCCTTAGTTCTTTATTTCAGAAGCAGAGATCTAGATCAGAAACATCAGCTTTCTTACAGATCAACAAATATTAAGTTAATAAAAATGACTCTTTTTTAAAATATTTTCCCATTGTGCTTAAAAGTCTTTGTGCTCAGTACACGTCATATTTAAATTATTTTAAGTACAGTTATGTATAATACCTGTGGAAGTAGCATTGGTGTAAAATCGTATCAATGACAGGAAGAAGGCATGCAGGAAAAAAATGAAGAGCAAAGTTAAGACAGACAAATTTCAGGGACTGACTGTGTTCACTAAGTGCTCTAAAATACTTCATTAAATATGCAGCAAAACCCAATTAATTTCTATAATAGTAAAATATGGTGGAATTTCTAGGGCTGCTAGAAGTTGGAGCATTATTTTTTATTTAAAATATAATCTATTTGCACTGAAACAATACATCTGTAAAATCCATGGTTTTCATACTGTAGCCTTTCACTTTTGTGCAGAGCTCCCCCTGGCCTCAGGATAACAGCATTTGAAAATTTTGCTGATTTTTCACATCCACAAATTCCGTCTTCAAGCACTTAATTAGTTTTTGAGAAAAAGAAAGCAATACAGTGTGAGAAATACCAGACTAGAGGGAGGGGAAGCATCCATTGGAAAGGGGAATTTGGGGGGGGGATTTTCCCCCTCACTTCACTGTAGACCTTTCAAGGGTCTTTGGGAATATTTCATGTGTCTCTTCCTTTGAGCATATTCTGCTAGATTTCATTTCACTGTGCAGCCACCAAGTGAGAGCTGTCCAGGCAGTTCAGGATGCAGGAGGATGCAGCAGGGATGGCTTCCCCAACATTTGCCTGCTTTAACAGGTGGGCAAGAGGAGAATGGAAAATACCAGGAATGTTAGGAACAGCACTCCATGGCTTGCTCCCAGCTAGCCTGACCTGCTGAAAGCTCCTCCCTCTGCAGGACACTGGGATCTCTGTCCACTGCACAAAATTGACACTCTCTCCATAGTTTTGAGTGTTTAAAATCTTTAAAAAAAATTTTTTTTATTATTTTGTTAGAATTGTCAAGTATTAGAGATAGCTGGGCACAATAAAAACCAGGACCATGAAGATAAGCTTAGAGGCTCTGAGAGGAAAATTGGGTTACAGCATCCTTGGTTTGATAAGCTTTTTCCTACACTCTTGCAGGGCTGGCTAGACTAACCCAGTCTTCCTAGAGAACTCCCAGGAGAGGAAAGGAAGGCCGGGAGAATGAAAACAGCACACACAGAAGCAAAACCTCTTTAAAAATGGAAACCTGCACAAAAATCTGCAGACAGGAGCTCATTATCAACATCTCAGTACCAAAGTGGGGAGGACTCTGGCAGAGTTCTGCAGGATCCAGTCCACACTCAGCACCTTTCCACACTTGGATGTTAATTCCGTGCAGGACAGCTTTCAGCAGCCAGACTGCATGAAAGGAGAATTCTAAAGCTTTGTGGGCAGGCAGCAGCTCCTGACTTCACCTGAGGAATAACCAGTCAGGGTGCAGGCTCTGGGGAGTTCCTGTGGGGCACAAAGTGAACAAGACTCAGCAGTGCAACACTGGAGAAGAAAATCCCAGAAAATGCAGATGAGTCCTGGAACAAGGGCACGGGCTGCTAAACACATCCAGTCTGTTCTGGGCCACTCTCTCACCATGGAGACCTCTGCACCATCCTTGGAGAAAGAGAGGAAGCAAAGCACAGAAAACGTGACAGATCAAAAAGGTGGGAGGGAATGGGAGCCTAAGCCTGCAGAGCAGCAACATGATTTCCAAATAGATGGTGATGCCTTTTTCTGGTCTTGGGAATGAAAAACCAGACACGGTAGAAGGGTTGGGGGTTAATTACCTCGGTATTTAACAGGGATCCCGTCCGAGGCACCCCTTCGCCGAGGTGGAAGGCGTCGCGGTGCCCACCATGCGCGCACCCCCGCCGTCGATCGGTGTGCATTGCACAGACCTCATACATCAGCACAGCTACCAAAGTGGCCCAACAAGGGGCTTGCATGAGCTAATTTCTAGTTTACAGAACACATTCCACTGCAGGAGCCATGGCTCCTCAAGACAGTAGGATGTTTGGTCTCCTAACTCTACAAAACCTTGGAACTATGCTGGGTTATCAGACTTAAAGAAGTACAAGTATGCATGCTAATACTTGTGGATACACAGAACTGTGTAAAAGGTAATAGCAAAAAATCCTTTTGGCATCAATGGGAGGTCACCATAAAGAAGACAGAAATAATCTGTTCTCCCTCGTTATAGCTGATAAAACAAAAGGTCATGGATTGAAACAAGGTTCAAGCTGGACTTCAGCATATGGTCCATGGGAAAAGCTTTAATGACAGGCTGGAAAAGCAGCTGTCAAGACTATTTGAAGCAGTTGTCTTCTTTGTCCTTCCCCATCCTACAGCTCTGAACTCCAGAGAAAGGTTCAGCTGTGACAAATGATATCACTGCCTCGGTGCTGTTAATGTGAATTCGATGGGTGTGTCTGTGAAAAATGATGATATCTGGTTGCAGTGCACCACTCCAACATAGAATGTGTCTGTTCTAACATGCATTTTTGAAACAATAATGCAGACTATCACAATTAGAAGTTAAAGTGTGAGGAACCAGTAGGCTGAAAAGCGATAAGAATGTTCCTAATATGAAAAAAAATTATTACCTAAGTATTTGGATCCAGATGAATGATGTCTTAATTATGTTCTCTATTCTGTAAGACAGACATTTTGATTTTTAAAACATTTTCTAATGCTGTCCCTTCTTTCTGCTTTTCCAAATCATTACAATGTCTTCAGAGGAGCTTCTACCTCACTGCTGAAGTGCTAAACTTTATGGAGAGCTGTCCTTAAGAACAATGCTTTCCTTGGGGTGAAAATGAATCCTGCTGTGCTGCTGAGCAGGCTGGAGCATCACCCCATGGTCAGGGCGTGCAGGGGCTGTCCTTACACACACTGTGTGCTTAACTCTGTCCTCAGAGGGGTCAGGGCAAGAACAAAGCGGCTGCAGAGAATTCTCTGAAAGTTTCAGAGGCAAAAAGACTTTCTCACACCTTTTTCAAAATCGGCAGGGATAATCCAGGAGATAATGATGGAATACCTGCAGTCCATTCTGTCGGGATGGCAGCCTGAAGCGGGGACCTGCAGAGCCCATTCACACCCCTGCTCTCAGACACAAAGCCTGGCCCTTGACGAATTTCATCGGAATATTTCAAGTGAGAGCGGAGGTGGAGTTGGGAACATTCATCATCACCCAGTTGCAGTGTGGCAGTGGGGCAAGAAAAGGGGGGAGATGGAACCAGACATCCCTGAAAATCCTGCTGTGGCTGTATAACTGTGTGAGGTTATTAGAAAAATGCCTAAAATGAGTTATGGAACTAATTAAGGAAATATAAAAGCCATGGATAAAAAGTTCCTGGTTAAGTATAATTGATAGTACAAATCTAATTTGAAAGGTTAACAAGCTCTTGAAAATTGTTGAATCAAGTACAGACTGATGTTTTTAATATAATTATATACAGCTAACAGATGTTATAATCCTTTTTATTATGTTGTCAGCTATTATATTTTCATTTCTAAGGCAAATAACTGAATTATTCTAAAGATATGTATGGTTGTTTTAAAAGATTTTTCAATTTTCTGATATCTGTATGTACTGATCAAATGGATAATATTTACCATTTATAAAAATCTGAAAGAAAAGATTTAAATAAGAATTCAGAATGTTTCACTCCTCCTTCTAAAACAACTTTATTTTAGCTTAATTAAAAGCTTGGTTTGCTTTATGAATTACATAATTTTAGATATGTAAATATCGTTTCAGACTGACTGAGAATTAGAAGAAGATTAAGAAAACAAAGCAGCAGGGAAAAAAGCTACTCCTAATTCAATAATTCTAGTTCCAAAAAGCCACTGAAAAATTAAATTTAATATGCCAGATAATATATCAGCTCCACCAATTCAGAAAGATGAGGAGAGAGGTGATTAGCTCATTCCTAAACCCTGCAGTCTGTATCTGATAGCTACTTTATCTGGGTTCTGAAAATGCCTGAATTAAAAATCCTTACTTACTTTGGTATTTTTAAAACAAATCTTCATATAAGATTCAGAGTTCTGGCTCCCGTTGTGCTGCTTCCACTACTGAATAACAAATTCTGCAGACTTCTTATATATCAGCCCACAATTTTAGAGAGTTCAGATTCACAGATGAAGCATTACAATAACCAGGTATTTTTCTCATTACAGTCAAGGAGATTTCAGTATCTGAGGGCACCGCCAGGGAAGCCAGAGAGGGACTTTTCATCAGGAACTGCAGGGATGGGACAAGGGGGAATGGCTTCCCAGTGCCAGAGGGCTGGGATGGATGGGATATTGGGCAGGAATTGTTCCCTGGGAGGGTGGGCAGGCCCTGGCACAGGGTGCCCAGAGAAGCTGTGGCTGCCCCTGGATCCCTGGCAGTGCCCAAGGCCAGGTTGGACACTGGGGCTTGGAGCAGCCTGGGACAGTGGGAGGTGTCCCTGCCCATGGCAGGGGTGGCACTGGATGGGCTTTAGAGTCCCTTCCAACACAAACCTTTCTGTGATTCTGTGATTTGCTAAGAAGGGGAGTCCTGAAATTTGTTCTTATAAGTACCAGACAAAGCTGATTTAGTCCAAACTGAATTTGGAATTTACAGCAAGCAGGACTCATCACAGAATCCCAGGCTGGTTCGGGTTGGAAGGGACCTCAACACCCACCCCTGGCCATGGGCAGGGACACCTCCCACTAGACCAAGTTGCTCAAGTCCCTACAAAGAAGTAGGACATGAATCACCCCCTTTGTGTTCATCTCATCTCAGTTTAGCAAAGGAAAGATAAGCACCTCCTTGTTCAGATTCCTGTGTAATCACAGGGATTGATTGCCAGACTGCTGCCATGCCCCTTCCGAGGTGCCTGTTTGCATTCATCAGAAACAGCAGAAATCCAAACAGCTCCTGAAAAGAACACATTTAAATCAGTTCAGTCCGATGGAGAAAGGAAGATATTACCCACAGTTAAGAACAGCCTCACTAAGAGCAAAAGTGCCGTATTCCCCACACCCACCAAGAGCAGTTTCCTTGGGCAGGGAACAGAAAGCAACACTTCCACAAACACCCTCCCAGCTGGGCTTCCATTTCAAATTCTGCAGGCTAAAGCTCATCCCTAACAATAACCAAAGGCTCTGCTGGCATGGCAGGAAAAGAATCCAGGGATGGCTGTTGGGAGGCCATAAAAATAGATAGCCTGAGCTTGATGGCTCTTGAAATAATCACACTGCTTCAGCTGGTGTAGGAAATGAGGGATGGGAAACGCTCCTTCTATGAGCTCAGAGTAAATAACTGACCTGGACAAGTTCAGGCGTCCTGCAGTCTCAATGAGTTCATTGGACCCTTGACTCGAGTGAAATAAATAAAACATTGCACTGTCTCCCTTGTGGCTTGTCTCTAAACAGTCACAAAACAATTGTTTGGTCACTTGAAGGAAACTGAAAGTCATCTAAATGTTCACGGGTGTTAACAACTGACTACAATCAAAAAGCACAAAATCCACACCAGTGGATTCAATTGTACTATTTCCCACTCTTGCAGTCCTTGTCAAAGACTGGATTTATGCCAGCCTTTCTGTCCTTCTTGCAGTCTGTGTCACAACAACGAGGCAATGCAGTTTTATAGCCCTGTATGTTCTCTCAAAGATAAGAGTAAACAATATTCCTTTGACATTTTCAATGTTCTGTAATTTTACCAAATGGTCCTTCTTATTCTTCCTTCTATATTCTCACAACTGATGAAAAAGTGATGAAACGGCCAACAAAATAAAATACAGAATTGTTGAGAGGTTAAAGCAGTGAGCCTGGCTACCGTCTCTCATGGGGCAGGCAGGGCAGAAAGATTTTTGTTTCACTTTTGATCATTTTTGCCGTAACCTTCTTGTGAAGTAACACCACACTACAGAAAAAGCTCACACAGAAAGTGCAGAGCACACCAACCATCACTTCCCAACCTAAACAGGAGGTGAGTTAGTTGATTCCATGTCCTTTAGCAAACACTTAGCAAGCCACACGTGGGCCTGTCTCTCTCTGGGCAGACACGTGTAGCTACAGCTCCAGATAAATCCCAAATAAATGACTCCCTTGCAGACACTCCTCCTCCTGCAGAGAAGATGAAAGAGCCAACATGTGACACATTTGTCATGCTGCTTACTACACCCCTGGAAGGGATGTGAGCCTGCAGGAATGGGGGGAGTGTGAGAAACCACCCTGCAGAGCACTGGTGGTGCCCTAAAAGGAACTGTAGATGAAATAACACAGTGAGATCTCGGTGGGGAAAGCAAGATGCAGCACAGATATCAGTCCTTACGTGCCAAATCCTTGCAGGGGCTCTCCAGCTGAGTTGTGGGGCTCCTCTGTGCCCTCAAAGTGGGGGCAGCATGATCACAGGGAGAGGGGCAGTGTGGCATGGGGACAGTGCAGAGAATGGGACAGAGCAGAGGGAACAGCACCGCTGCCTGCAGGTTCATCCCTGCACTGTGAGCACTTCACCTGCAGCTGCATCTCTGCCTTGTGCCGTGTCCTGCAGGCACAGGGCTCAGTGAGGAGAGCACCTCAGCTACCGTCATCAGAGGAAATTACATCACCGAAGCTTCCCTGTACTCAAATTAGTTCTTTAAGTCAATCTTCATTTGAATTTTCCCCCACAAATGTGAACATTTTTGGTGTTCTATGTTGGCTACAGCTCCACAGACTCGAATGTGAGTCTACACTTTGAACAGCTAAAGATGGAAAGCTGGCAAGGAGTGGAGAAGATGTGAAGGAGGAGAGTCACCTTCCAGCACTGCAGAGTCCTGCTTTGGCTGGCTCCTTTTCTGGAAGCTGCCCTTACCTCTGATCAGCTTCACCTCCCTCCTCAAACCTTCAGGGTGCACAGCAATCCCACTGGAACCTGGGGGATCAGGTCCTCTTCTTATTCACTTTACGGGAGCAATCTCTTACGAAGTGGCAGAGAGACATTTCTGTTCTTCAGGTTCTGGAAAATCTGTGTGTGCCAAGATGTCAGGTTTATGGTACCTGATGCTGAGCCTGAGGTAAAAGGGAACCACCAAGGGATTTTGCATGGCTGCTTGAGTCTTCCAAACTCATTTCTGAAGCCACAATGTCCTCCAGAGTGGAAATATTCCCCACAAGAAAAAGCTTTGGGCCTGGGCTAAGAGTAGGAACTCTCCCTCAGGCACTCAATGCCACAAAGAATTTGAGCACATGCAGCAGATTTAAGGGTAGAACATTAAATATTTTGCTGAATCCTATCTGAAGTGGCATAACCTAGTAACAAGCAAAGCCAGAGTGGACAGAAACACTTCTCTTGTGAAATCCTGCTTTAGGACCTAGCTGTAAAAAACCTCAGCACTTAGGAATAGCTGAAAAATAGCTACAAGTTGTTACCAGAGGGGATAAAAAACCCACTTTTTAAAGTGTTTGATGCCTTCTCATTCCTTTGACGGTCTCACATTTTACTGGGCAATACAAATAAATGTAGATACAACTGCTTCACATAAATACACAGACTAGTATTAAGTAGCTTTTTGAATGCTGTCCCATCAAGCTGTGTTTTTCTGAGAGTGAAGGCAGGGGCACACATTTTCCTGTGTGAGACGCTGCCTGATGGGGCTCTCAGAAGAAAGGATCAGAGGGGTTCACCTGCAGCTCAAGGCAAAACACACCAGCTATGAAAGACCATGGAAGACACCAGGTCATTCAAGAATTAGAAACACATTTTGTCCAAGGAAAATTGAAGGGATGATCCATGGACTGATCTCATGGACTGAAAACAGACTCAGATGATTTTCAGGAAAACTGTTGCAGTCCCTTGAGAGGGACAAGCTGGTTTCAAGCTATCACAGATCAGCAGACAGCTCTGAGATGTTCCTGCAAGAAACCTTCCCAGATGCCCAGGAAGGGAAGAGGACCTTGGCTAGCAGGCTCTGCACAACAGCCAGTCTCTCATCCCCCTGGAATCCAAGCAGGCAGAGTGGAAAAGCAGGGCATTAATCCATAAATTATGTGGGTGATTTCTTTAAGATTCTTTTTCAAGAAAGAAAAAATCCACATAATGCAAGAATATGCAGAATATGAACAGCAAAGGAAAAGGGAAAAGAGAGAGAAGACATTAATAGATATGAAAGTAAAAGGGAGATGGACAATGAGATTACTCTGGGGTCTAGACTCAATTTATTTAATGCATTGGAAAAGGCTGGAGAAATATATACTTTTTGTAAAGCAACACAGGGCACTGCAAGAACAGAACAGAGAACTCGAGGCAATAGATAGGCTGTGAAAAAAGGGAACAGGAAAATAATGGCTGTCATGGTGGGGATGTAAGGACAGGGGGAAAGAGTACAAATACAGGTGGTGGTGAGGGGTAACATTTCAGAATCCCAGAATCCCTGCGGCTGGAAAATCCCTCCAGGATCACCGAGTCCCAGCTGTGCCCACCTTGTCCCCAGCCCAGAGCTCTGAGTGCCACGTCCAGGCCTTCCTGGGACACCTCCAGGGATGGGGACTCCAAACCTCCCTGGGCAGCCCCTGCCAAGGCCTGAGCACCCTTTCCATGCAGAAATTGCTGCTGGTGTCCAACCTGAGCCTCCCCTGGCCCAGCCTGAGGCCGTTTCCCCTTGTCCTGTCCCTGTGCCCTGGGAGCAGAGCCCGACCCCCCCGGCTGCCCCCTCCTGTCAGGGAGTTGTGCAGAGCCACAAGGGCCCCTGAGCCTCCTTTTCTCCAGGCTGAGCCCCTTTCCCAGCTCCCTCAGCCGCTCCTGGGGCTCCAGCCCCTTCCCAGCTCCGTTCCCTGCCCTGGCCCTTCTCCCTCGTTACCTGTGAAGTCAGAAATGTGCAAACAGACAGAACCACGCTGGCACCAGGCTCTGGCACTGCTGGGCAAGGCAGGAGCTTTCCTGGTTTTTGCTGGAAAAACAGGTCCATGGCAGCAGCAGGATCTGGTTATTTCCTGGGTCAGTGGTGGGGCCCCCCAGGTTTTGACACAACAAAACAGGCATTTCACAATCTAGATACCCACTACAACAACACACTCAGTGCATGCATGCAGTGAAATATATATTGAGCCAATAATAATGAAGTAAATTTTTGGTTATTAATGTTTTCAGCCAATATGGATAGTAACTAATAAGATCATGAAGTGGTTCCACTTCCAAGTTAAAAAAAATAAATAAAACCTGACTATAACCAAAGATTTTCAATCTAAAAAAAACCCCAACAAACAAACAAACAAAAAAAAAACCCAAACAACCAAACAAACCCCAAACCACAACAAAACCTCTGACAAATTAGGAACACTAGCATCCAAAAGGAACTTGAAACCTCAGGATATAAATGAACTCAGAAATTCAAAATCCTCTAAAACCTTCTTATAAAGAAGAGGAAAAATTTCTTCAGGAGGCTTCCAGCCCTAAATGGGCCATAATCAGCCCTAAAGAGATATTAGCTACACATTAGAAGGAAAATAAGCAGTATGAGAAAGCTACATTTTAGAGATAAAACTGTAAGAATAATTTGAAAATGGCCCTAAATCATATGTTTTCTACATAGGGAGAAGAGCCTTCAGTCCTTGAAATAGAATATTAAAAAAGGACAAGACATTAAGATGCTATAGGAGTGGATTTAATTTTTTTTAAAATTTATTTTAGAATTAATTTTTTATTTGCCTTTCAGTAAGGGGAAAAGTGAAGAGTCTAAGGCAAAACCACGCTGTCTAATGGGAACAAAGTACTGAAAAGGAAAAAAAAACCCCAAAGATCAAAGGATTTAATGTGCTTGCACTGTGAGGACCTGAGAGTGTCCATTCTGGAATATATGAAAGCACTGAGGGAGGAAGTGCAAGCGAAACAGGAGAGGCCTCTATCAAATGGAGGTGAGGCACTGCCTGACCAAAGAGGAGCTGAAATCATACTCAGACTTCAGAGAGTGGGCGAAAGGGGAGCCAAAATAACAGCAGCTCCATTCGTTTTATCCCAGTGACACTCCAGGCCCTGGAACACGTTCTGTGGGCAGAGCGCAGTGGAAACCTGGGAGGTAACGGAGCAGGGAGAGGGGGTTGTGCTGGGACCCAAAGGGAACCTGACACACCCAACCACGACGGGCTTCCAAGGGGCAAAACCTAACCCAGAGTGCTGGGTTTACATGGCCTGGGTTTGGTGCTGGGGGCCACAGGGGTGGCTTC
>VZTJ01005693.1:10471-58553 GCA_013397795.1 Orthonyx spaldingii | reverse complement strand
GTACCGGGGGAGGGCGGGCGGGGCGCTCCCCGGGCCCGTCCGCGTCGCTCGGGGCGCCTCGTGGATCTGCGGGATGTGTCGGGTCTTGAAGGGTGACCCGCAGGGAGCCTTTCATAGAGTGACAGGAATGCCTTTTGGAAGGGAGTCACAGGAGTCAAAGTCCGACTCCTGGCCCTGCACTGGGCACTCCAAGAGTCCCACCGTGTGCCTGAGGCTGTTGTACAAACGCTTCTTGAACTCTGTCAGGCTTGGTGCTGTGACCACTGGCCTGGGGTGCCTGTTCCAGTGTCCAGCCACCCTCTGGGTGAAGAACCTTCTCCAAGTATCCAGTTCTGCAGACACCCTCGCGGTGTTTTGCCCCAAACTTTTCAGTGCTGGGATTTAGGTGCTGAGCTCGGCAGGCCTGCAGGAGGCATGGTGCTCCCTCACAAGCTGGGGGGAACATGAGCCTGGGAGATCCGGGAGGAGGTGTCCGGAGGGTGACAGGTTGTGCTGTTGACAGGTGGTGCCTGACGTGTGTGGCCTGGGCATGTACTCACCAAACACGCCCCGAGCGACTGGAGCCTTATCGGGAAGGACAGAAGTGGCTGGAGGGGGAGCACATCTGTGTGGGAATAGAAAAATAGAAATTGGTCACAATTCCAACCATAAGTTGGAAGCTTACTGTGGTGAAGTTGCATAGTACTTCAGTATGCTCTGATAGGAGCTTGCTTGGTGTCCTGTGTTTTTCTCACGCTGTGATGAGATCTCGACAGCTGTAAATTTTGTTCTGGGTGGGTTTAAGCCCAAGTGCTGCTACAGGAACCTGCAGGGCAAAGTGCTGCTTCTCTGTGATGTCTCTCGTCAGGAGTTTGTAATGCAGATACTACCAGATGGCTCTGTGTTTAGGTGGATGTTCTGCAGTTCGCTTGTCCTTGCACACCTCTATCTGTAGAAGTCTTAAAAGGGCATGACACAACTGGTTTGCTTTACAAACAATGGACTCAGCAAAGAGGCATTTTGGGGGAAGTGAGTTGTAAGGGTATCAAGCGGAGTAAGTGAATAAAGACGTGGAGGGCATGGGGTAAATCCTTAGGCAGACTTTTGGGGAAAAATATTTGAGTGTGGAGGAAAGGTGAAATAAGTTGAAGATGTTGGAGCAGGTCAATTCTGTAGTACATCCTGAAGTGGAGAGTTTTGTGCAGAGAGGGAGTTTTCTAAATTGTTTTATACTGACATGGATTCCTTGGCTTACCAGTTTCAGAATGGCGTGGGAGTTCTTTTGATCTGCCAATGGAAGTTTGATGTAAGAAAGCTGATTCCTAATGTAAGGTCTATGTATAAACAGACATTGATGTCCTTATTTGCAGACATTCTGATATTCACACACACAAATATTTAGGATAAACAAAGATTGTCATAAATTACCATTGTCATCTTAAGAATTTTTTTTCCCATTCCATTGGATGTATTTTTATGTGTGTGTGTTAGAGCTGAGGAAAATTTTCTCTATTTAATATAAGTATTGCTGTAAGCAAAATAATACATTTTTAGTAAGATTATAATGCCACATTCCAGGCTCTTCAAAGTGTTCTGCATTGTTTCTGATCTGACTGTTCAGGTTGTGTTACTTGTGGAGTAATTACTGTAGGCTAAAAGAAAATGAGGGAGTAGCCACTCACACACAATTGTAACTCTCTCCAATATTTTTAGCAGAGACTCTACAAGTGAATGAGAACTTCTCTCTACAGAACTGAGGTGAAGAGCTTCACCATGGGTCAACAGATTTCAAACCACACACAAACTGTAATTAACAAGTTGCCAGAAAAAGTAGCAAAGCATGCCTCTTTGGTTCAAGAAAGTGGTTTCCTAACCTATGAAGAGTTTCTGGGAAGAGTAGCTGAACTCAATGATATGTAAGCCTTACTTTGCTTCTTTCTTTTTTTAATGTTTTACAGAGACCTTGTATGCAATATATTATTCTTTGCTGGCTAAGCCAGAACTGTCCCTATGGTTTTGAAATGTTTCCTTCATTTCTTGAAGTGTCTATAATAGTTGTAATTACACTTCAAAACCAAAGCCTTTTCTCCTCCTTAAATTCACTTTTCTCCAATACTCTTCTTCCAGCAAGCGTTGCTCTCTCTTAGAAGTTCACAAGAGGTGATTTAGCATCATCTTTTTGTTAGTGTCACCTGTGTCCCTTATTGTTCTCCCTTCCACCTGAAGATCCAATGCTGCTTCCTCTTTGCCTGTCACTTTGGGTAGGAAGGAGCAATAGGAGCCTGATGGGGACAGCAGAGCTACACAAGGAGGGTGGCACCTGAGACAGAACAGTTTGTGACCATCCCTGCCACCTCTGCAGATATGCAAGGCTGCTTCTCATTAAGGATGAGACGTGTCTTACTGTCCCAAACCAGTGACCTAGATAATCCCAAACAAAGGGCTGCTTTTTTGTCAGATTTTTGATAGCCTGCCTTTTGTTTGATCAGTACAATTACAGTAAAAGGAACTGAGCAAAAAAGCAGTGTTGTCATTTTTAGCCTGTATTTATGGTATGAAATGAGAGTGATAAAATGAAGTGGAAATATGCACACACTGAATAAGGGCTTTGTAGTGTTTGCTGTTTAGCTAAAATGTGAATTTGTATTCAGTTTAGAAATTATCTTGGAGAGGGTCATGCTCTTGTGAATGACCTTCAAGAACACGTAGCTGTCTTCTGGGGAGACACAAATACATTTTGAAGAACATAACCTGGTGTTTTGCCTGAGACTCCAGGCATGTATCATTATAATTCACTACAAAATACTGTTATTCAAGTGGTTTTTTTCTTTCCGGTGTCTGCTTAATCCTGGATGTTATATAGCTTGTTCTGATTCTTATGGAATAGACCACTGTGTCTGTTTTCCATTAAAACAAAAACCTCAGGTCACCTGACACATTCACCTGACTACCTCATTATTAATATATACTAACAAAAATACACCTCATCCACATATGTTGGTACTCACAGGCTTTTTTTTACATACTTGTTGAGGAAATAACCTTTTTAGATTGGACACAAGATTGTGTGATTACTGTAACAAACAGTGAGAGCATATATGAATTTAAATGTCTGTAAAGTACACCTGCTTGCTGATGCTGGATCAAAAGACTTGCACAACATTCTCTGAAGTTTGCTGTGCAATTTAAAGTGAAATGGATTGTGTATTCACAATAAGAAGGTCATTACTCTTTACTTTGATGCCCCTAGGCAGTATTGCTAAAATCTTTTTTAAGGATAGAGAGCAGAGAGGTGAACCATAAATAATCCCACTTGGCTGAGGCTACTGATCTTTGCAGGTCCAGCACACGGCATTAAACTGATGTTGCTTTGTTTCAGCACTGCAAAATTGGCTTCTGGACAAGACAAACATCTGTTATTTGAAGTGCAACCTGGCTCTGATTCTTCTGCTTTCTGGAAGGTGATCATTAGGATAATATGTACCAAAGTAAGTGTGAACATTTTAATTTTGTGGGCAGTTTGTATGCAAAGATTTGAGGACTTTCAATTGTATTTGTAAAATCCAACACCTGCTACACGTCTTGATACAGATGATGTATTCAAGTATGCTGTTGCAGATAAATTAAGTCTAAATTCTAAGTTTCTGCCAACAGCACGTTAACAAAAACATTTTTATAACTAAACTTAAAGGAGCGATGCATTCCAGCAGAGTGCTTTAGTTACAAATGTAACTAAACTCTTTAGTTACAAATGCAGGTGATTTGTGAGGTCAAGTAATCCAATGATACAACAAACTGGGAACTGTAGAGTTCGATAGTGGTAGAAGTTAATCAGCTCTTCTTCCAGGCATTATTAATTGAGCTAGTGTGCCTGTACATATCCTGATCTCTTAGAAAACCAATCTAAAAGTTAAATGTTGTAACTTATTTGGAAGACCATGACAAAAACTTACAAAATTTGCTCCATCTAATGAGGAGATTTTCCCCTCTGTGTCCTGTCAAGTAACATCCTTTAATGGTCCTGAATCCCCTGAGCAGTCTTAACATGTGGTTGAACAAGTCAGCCCTCAAACTTTGTTTGAAACCAACAGTTTGTAGTTTTCTGTTTACTCCTGGTTTTCATTAAGGCAGCCATCACTGTAGGCAATTTCAAGTTCAAATTTCAAATGAGTGATTATCCTGTGCTTGGTTCCAAGTTTAGCCCAGTTTTTTTTTTTAGGCTTTAGATCCCTACTCACACCTGAATCCATTTGAGTGGTGATGGCAATTGCCTTGCCCTGAAATTGTGGTGCTGCATGTGCTGTTCCTCATGCTGCAGCAGCTATGTGCAGGTTCTGACTCTTGTTGAGGACTTGATAAGTGGTGGTGGACACTTAGGAAGGGGACTACTGCCCTACATGAGAACTGCAGTGCTTTAAAATCATTTTGAGCAATGACCAATTAAAATCTGATAAGTAATTGTAAGCAATTCTTATATCTTAAGATAAATAAAACAAGTGGCATCGTGGAAGCTTCCAGAATCTTGAACTTATATCAGTTCACTCAACTTTACAAAGACATCACGAGTCAAGCAGCAGGAGTTCTTGCACAGAGTGATACTTCTGAAGAAGCTGCTGAGAATTTGATGTCTGTGTCATCGTGTCAGGCCAGCTTGTGGATGGGAAGGTATTTTGATATACTTTAGCTTCTGACCACAGTTACAACATAAGCGTTTTGGGAGTTGTGCTTAAAACCTGAACTACAAATACCTGCTGATCAGAACTGCTCACTCCTGGCAGCTGCAGGCTTTGCACCATCACAAACATGAGCAGCCACCTTCCCTTGCACCAAGGGAGCTGCACTGCACTTGGGTGAAATTCTGAAATAGGGTGCTACTATACCTTAGCTTCAGAACAACCCTTTTAGAGATCAGTTCTAATATAAATGTGGTATATGTTGAATCTCCTGAATAAGGAAGTGGGAGGAAATGGAATCAGCTGCAGCTACAAATCCAGGCGGTTTGACAGTGTTTGTTTAAACAGATTTTGTTATTGTTCCATTTAAACTTTCTCTTCCTCTTACATTTTGGCATGTGAAAGTTGCCATCTGTTGCCACTAGAAACTCATCAATTATGGTAATAATTTAACTTGTAAGACTGGAAAAATGTGAACTGTCTCACTCATGTTGACATTCTGCTTTGTTAACCAGAGGAAAAGCAAGAGACTGAGGTCAACACCTGCAATAACTTCAGTTCAAACTGAATATAACAGCAACAAGCCTGTCACCCTTTCCCTTGTGGAAGTGTTGCTGCTACCAGTAATTCCTTACTTTTTACTTCCTGAATAAGTTCAGAGTTCTAACTCAGTTTTAAGTGAGGTAGAGCTGGGTTTTACAAGAAAAGGTAGTAAATGGTAGAGTTCTCTATGTTAACCAGTGAAGAGCTGGTAGCCAGGTATTTTAATAAAACAGGCTGTGTCACACTCAGCTGTTGGAATGAAAAAGGGGTCAGCTGTGTTGTCACTCCACAGAGCCCACTGGTTTTTCTAAGTCAGTGGATTGCAGAAGGTATTATTTTCATTTAATTTAATTTCCTGGAAATTGTGAGCATGTTTGAGAAAGAACAGGAAAATTGCTTTCTCAAAGTTATACTAGAACACATTTTTCTGGAAATGGTCTTTTGCTTCAGACAAACAAGCCAAACAAAATAGACCCCAGATACTTAGGCAGAACAACTTTATATATTGCTAAAGTCAATGAGGAAGATAATGGGTTTCCTATGTGAGTTTCTTTTTCAATTTTCAAACTTGGAGATGGGGGAGATGAGCATCCTTCATGCTTGTAAACTTCATCACTTGAGGCAGTATTAGTGACAAATAACAGCAGAGGATATTTTGCTAATATGATGCAATTTGGTGAACTTGTGTCTTAGCCAAGTTTTTCAAGTTATTAAGAAAAATACTGGCTGAAGGACCTTCAAGTATTGTACACCAATGAAATCTTCTGTTTATTTTTCTGTGATAACCACCCATTTGCCTAAATTCTTCTCACCTTTAGACATTTTTCAGCTCTGCAAAGTTAGCCTTCACTATCTAAAAACAGCAAGTGTTATCTGTTTCATTCTTCTTAACTTTTTCCACTAGAATAATACCCCTTTGCTCTACAACATCCGCTTCCTATTCAGAGCATTCAAAATATTCCTAAGTGGTTTATGCTTTCTGGTAATGAAGGGACAAGCATTTCCTTAGTCTGTTACTCTTTTATTTCTTCAGGAAGTTAGTCCTGTGACTAAAGCTTACTTTGCAGAAACTTTGTAAATAGGCCTTGTATAACTGCCTATATAGACACCAGCAAATCTCAAAAATTCAAGTGCTTTTAAAGATGAGTACTCAGAATTGCATGGGGGAGGAAAATGAAAGGGAAGAGGTCTAAAGAACATAGTAAGCTATTCAAAAGATAGGCTTCTTGGAAACTGTTGTCCTCATTGTATGCAAATCACCATCTGTAAAAAATCTGTCATTTTAAAGTAATTTCTCCAAAGCAAATTGAAAAGGAAACCCCAAGGACTGACTGAAAGATAAAACAAAGGCATGCTGACTGCTGTCCAGTAGCTGGCTGATCTGTGCAGCTGAAAAATGGCTCTGTTTGACAAGCTCCCTTGCTTAGATGCCTAAGCTAAAGTGGTCTGGGCAACAGTCATTAAGGTGGACTGACTCTCCTGAAATGCTATTTTTTCTAGAATGCTATCTCTGTCCCTCAAGTCAGAGTAGAGATTCCCAAATCAGGATTTTTGTAAAACCCAAGTATTTCTGAACACTTCCTTGGTTGTTTTGGAAGTGAACTGTGACTATAAAATTGAGAACTTTACATGTCTGGTTAGGCCGGTGAAAGCTGAGGATTCTCTGCACCTTTTCACACTTGAGAAGTCTTGATCAAGCAAGTATTTGAGATGCTACTGTTAAGAACATTAGATACTGATACCTATTATTTGGGAAAAAGATACAAAATGATGATGTCTGTCTTGGGTAGTGAGATAATTTTTAAACTTCCCCACCAACAGGAACATCTGGGAGTTTAACTGGAAAAGCTGTGGTAACAGTCAGCTTGAGCGTCCTAATTTAAGGAGGAATCATGTGGAGCATATTGCCAGCTAAAATCAGCCTTTTCAATCTAATGAGCAGTTCAGCTCCTGGCAATGTGATGCCATGTGAAATTAGTGAACATGCATTCTGGTAGTGATCCTCTTGCCATGCATGTTTTTGTCCGGGATATAAACCAGCAAACAGAGATTTGGCAAAGTTCCTTATGAACTAGTTCAGCCTAACATGCAGTGAAAGGAAGGCGGGTTCTTCTCCTGCCTTTAATGTAAACAGTGTTTCTGTTCTTTTGCCCAGTCATGTGATATGAAGCAGTTACAACTCCTCACACTTCCTTGTTGATATGAAAAGGGATTTACAGAACCCTTTGCAACTCCAAAAGCACCTGACACAAAAAGTAAATGCACATTCTGGCTCATTTTAGTTCACGTACTGCTGACACAGGCTGGGATGACATAAGTAGTCCATTCACAGATTAAAAGCACAGGTGTTTCTTCCTGGCCATCACTAATTACTAGGAAAAATGTCGTAACTAATGTAGTTACTGGGTCATAAATATCAAACATCTGGAAGAAAACAGTGTCTTCTTTTCTGCAGGGTGAAACAGCTGACAGATGAAGAGGAATGTTGCATCTGCATGGATGGGCGTGCTGATTTAATCCTGCCATGTGCTCACAGTTTCTGCCAGAAATGCATTGATAAATGGTAATACAGATTAAAGGATATTAATTGCTTTATAGTATGCCCTGGTTATCTGACATGTTTCAGTTTGGTTGGACAGTTTCCATGATTGCCATATAATTTAATGTCTGAAGATATTTCCAAGCTAATGTACAAATGATACATAACAAGCTTGAGTAAAATCAGACTGCAGCAGAAGGAAGGCAAGAAATTTTGGAAAAAAGAGATGTGAAAGTGCTCTTCAGCATTTGTGTTGTAATTTCTTATGTCTTTTTATTCTTCTAAAATTAAATTATTTTAGTCTTGCTCAAAAACTAGAGAAGATGGTATATACAGATGCTGGCATGTTATGCTTCACAAAATCTCATTTAAGGCTTGAAGACTATGCAAATACGAAGGCAAGTTGGACTGTCTGTCACTTGGAAAACAACAGAGGGATTTTTTCCATACGTTGTGCTTTCACTTCAAGTAAATAGCACACAATTTACTGATTTAAATATATCAGACTCTTCCCAAAAGATATTTCTTCTCAATGGCAGCACCTTCAAATTTATGTGTATAACATATATCTTAAAATGTTCAGTTTCACAGTAAACTGAACACCTTGTCAGCTTCTGCACCTCTGCTACACCAATTCTTGGAAAAGTGGGAGGGAAAAATTGCTTTGTGGATGAACAGAGCTCTTGTCTGACCATGCAGGCCTACAAGGATTAGGGAAATGTCCTGGCAGTCTGGCATAAGGGACACAGACCTGCTGTGCTAAAAACGCTTTACTTTGGCTAGTTACTGCAAATGGTTTTACACACAGTTGGTGCATAAGAATTTGTTTTGTGACTTTTTGAAAGACTTACCAAGGAAGTTAATCTTGTAACACTAGGCTTCCACAAAGAAAAACCATAGTAAAACATCACTGGATCTCAGAATATGGTGAGTAATTTCTCTCTTCTGGGAAAATATCCTAACATTTATCAGCAAGACAGGGCTTAGTTTAGTGACTGTGGTGCAGAGGGGATTATATGTGCTTTGGCTGATCAGCTGAACTCCTCACTAAGTTCCAGTTACACCATGAATTTTTTTGGTCTGTAATTTTTAAGGTTCATCTCCTCTTAATTTAGGCGTAACAGAGGCTTCCAGTTCAAACATAAGTGTTTGGCACCCCTGAGGTGGTGGAGGGGGATGGGACTCTGAGGGACTAGTTCTACACTTCCATGGGCTGCATGACCCAGGAAAAGGCTCCTTCTTGTCTTTATCTAGGAAACCTATGGAGACTGGTTTCTAAGGTCCTCAGCTGAATTCCTGAAGATAGGAAGAATTAATTTAGACAGTGGATTTCCATTTAAACTTTCTGGCCAGGTAGCCAGATGCATCTTGTCTGACCTGAGCGAACAATTAGGAGGAACATGATTCCAGCTTTTCAGTCAAATAATGGAGCTCCATTCAGAAGTCTTCCTCATAAAGAAAGAAGTTTTTAAACAAACAAAACAGATGTGTCATCTAATCCAGTTACTGTGATCATTCTTGAAGTTCTCACTGGGTTGGTTTTTGTTTGGGTTTTGTTTGTCCATCTGGGGACTCTTTTGGCTTTTTTTGGCCAGCAAGAGATCATCACTGAAAGTACTCATTTCTGTGCCTTCCTAACAGGAGTGACCGTCACAGAAACTGTCCTGTGTGCCGCCGGCAGGTGACTGGAGCAGGAGATTCCTGGGTGGTGTCAGAGGCCCCTACAGAAGATGACATTGCCACTTACATCCTTAACATGGTGGATGAGGCGGGGCAGCCCCACAGACCCTGACCCTGCCCACCAGGCTGATCATGGCAGAACCACTTGAAGCTTTGGTTTCCCGAGCATCTGGTTTTACCTCTTGTTGCCGTTCTTCCACAGTCTGTCCTTTCCTGCTCCTCTTGGCTGCTGTGAGTCTGCGCTGCCCTTCTAAAGCACAGGGTATCTGAGCAAGTCTCTGTGTGTGCAGTCTTCATTATTAAACTGTTCTTTCATCAAACTCTTTGACCATTAACAAAGTTTATTTTAACAACAGCTTTTGATACTAATTAACAGTTCAACTACTAGATGAAGCAATTTATAACAGTACAACTACAACTGCAAACTGCTGTTTGAGCATCACAGTGTACAGAGATGAACCATGGCAGATGGCTTGACCTCACAGTTCCTACCCTTAAAAACAATCCCTTATTCACAACAAATGTGAATAAAGTTGACAAGTTAGCACTAGTGGTTATTAATTTGAAATTTTACTGTTGAAACTTGAAGATGTCCCACTGCCTGTTCTCCAGTAGGAAGTTATTGCTGCTCTTAGTGTTTACAGATATTAATCTGATCTGTTATGACTTTTAGTATTAATTATTTTAAATCTGTTTTGGAGAATGTAGACAGGTCTGTAAATGTACTTGTGCACTTCCCCTTATTCTTCTAACAAGACTTATCTCTTAGAATATTTTTTAAAATATAATATTTAGCATAGTCTTATTAGCTTGGAAATATTAAACAGTTTCGTACACAATCCTAAAAGCAGTAAATCAGCTTTTCAGTAGTTTTTGATAAAGAACAGCTAAAACTATTTCTAAACATTGGGCATACCTGAACAGAATGCCTTTATGTGAATTAGCACTTAAGGTGTAGTTTAGTCTGATGCTGTGGTTTTAACTGCTCCTCTTGAGTTTTTGAAATTATGAGATCAGGGTTAAAAGGTATACAAAGAGCAACAACTGATAATCTGAGTAAGGGTGCTCTACTTTATATCTACAAGTGCAATATGTTTTTATGTAGCAGAGAGAAACTTCTTTAACAATAATGTTGCTTGCAGGGAGATGTGCATGTGACAGCTTGGGAAAAAGGATATCACAACTGGAGTGCAACAGTATTTTGTGGCTAGTAGAATAAAATCTTTAAAGAGCTGAGTTTAGACAGTGTAAAATTGTTAATATTCAGAAAACCCATCCTAACCCTCTTGTGGATAAATAGTGTTATGGAAATGAATGGCTACTGTAGAGAATTCATTTTTTATATATATATATCTATTAACAAATACTACTTTTTCTCAGTAACCTCAAGTTAAAATATTCAAGTGTAGCATTTGAGGGAATATCAGCATAAATCTTGCTTACTGTAAGACTGCATTTTTCCTTACCATACCTGTTAAAATTTCATGATGCTATAAGGCTTAAGTCCTTTTGTCACAGACAGGTTCTGAACTAAAAGGCATGTGCACATGTAGATATGCACATTTAGGTTATTTTTCTTAATTATCTACAAAATAATTTAATTAGATCTTGAAAATTTATCATACATCAGTTTGTTAAAGAATGTGCACAGCATATGGCACCCGTTTGAACTTGGCTTGTGACACCATTGTCAAATCATAGGTTTTAAGACAGAGAAGCAACATACTCTTCATGTGTCTGTCCTCTCAGAGCCAGTATGGCTTAGTGTGTAAATCTGTATTTAACTATGGAAAAATCCTTTTAGGAGTGTATATAGCTTAGAACTTTTTTTTTTTTTTTTTTTTTTTTTTCCCTTTCTTAAGCCATTGATAGCAATGAGATATTCTTCAGTAAATGCATGGAGTGTTTGGTTGTATAAAGGCAGTTATTGTTTGGGCTGAAAATTGTTAGTGGCCCAGGATTTTCCACTGAGATGTGCAAATATTCCTAATCATGCACCAGTTTCGTTTCTTTTTGCTTTTTGAGTTTGCATTAATCCATGTTCAGAACTTTCAAGTAACCTTGGAATTTTTTAAACTTTTTATATCACTGGAACAGAAAGAACATCTAAATAAAAGCGTCAAGCTAACTTTATTTTTCAAGTACTTCAAGAATTATACTTCTGAACTGAGATTTTATAAGTTGACTTTCTGCTGAGAACCTACATGAACTTCTTAAAATGTAATTTTATAATGATGCAAACAGGTTGTTAATTGCAGCATAATAACAATTACAATATAAAGTAATGCAAAAATTATTTAGTGAAAAATAAACTTTGTATTCTGTACAGCTTTTTTAAATTAAGTTGCTGTAATTCACACTGCTGTGATGTAGATACTGTAACATGTGCCTTGTAAAATATATGTACTGTATGTTATATGGAGAAATAGATACATTAACACTGAAAAACTAGAAATTTGGTACTGGATGGTATTACTTAGTCTGAAGTGCAACACTTAGCAAACAATTTTGGAAAAGGAAAAGGAATCCATTGGCATGGACATGGCAATGAGTTCCAAAAGCTAGACCTTGAAAATGTGAATTATTGCAAATAGCTGTTGGTGGGGGGCATTAGAACAAATTAACTTTCTTGTGTTAAGTGAACATTTCTTACAGGTTTAATGTGAAATTGTAATTTAAACATTAGAGATTGTATTACTAGCTAAGAACATTCCACTATATTAAACTTTGTGTATGAATTGTGTAATAAAGTTACTTTGGAAGAAATGTCAGAGTTCTTTTAAGCTTAAAGAATCTCTTGGCTTTAGTACCACAGAAGTATAAAAACTGAGTTTTGATCCAAATACAATTGCATTATACAGGTGGTGTGCTTAAAAGTGTGGCACTGTGAGTCAGAGCTGTCTTAAACTTTGAAGGGTGGTATCAACAAGGTACATTAATGCAGCTCTGCAAAAAAAGCTGGCTCTGACTGGACCTCTTCTAGGTGGACAAATAAATTGGAACCTTCAGCAGTGATGGGAAAAATTAAGCAACTCTAATTCTTAAGTGGACAATATTGAGGAGCAGGTTTGTTCAGGGAAAGGTCTTTTATTTTCAGAGAAATGTGATACACTTTTTCCTCCAGTTATTTTCTCACATTTCTGATTGTATTTGAAAGTTAAAGAATGCTAAGGATTGGAATATTTTTTCTTAATTTTTTCCTGATTTTAAGTAAGAATTGAAATGTGTAATTAGTGTAACTGTTTCCTCTGTCTAGTTACTTGGCTTATTTGTTTGGATCTTTCGAAGCCAAGGGAGAAATGGGAGAGGAATTCATTAACAGATCAGGAAATTAGAGTGGATAAAATGACCAGTTGACAGGCACAGCAGGAGGTAGGTGTACCAGAGCAATTAGCAAATCTTTATATTTACTCGGTTTCAAGTTTAGCCACCATATCAATGTAATGGGCATGGTTCTTGTGGGAAATGGTATATTTAACTTCCTTAGCCTTTCTTTAAAGAAAATTCTATACATAATTAGAAAGGTTGTCTAATCCATACTCCTTCCAGTTCTGGAAACCAGGGCAACTACTGAGATCTCTGTGCTACAGGTTTGAACCAAGCTGTTCAGTCCCACCTCTGTAGAGCTGTGTGTGCCAAATGCATTATTTTTGGAAGGAACATCTTGGCTATGGTTCTTTGTGCTTTGCATCCAGCTGAATCCTGGAAGAACAGCCTGCTCAGGAAGCCCTAAGGATGTTTGATATAAGTATGAGCTGTATGTTAACTTGGCTGGCCTTAATCCTTACACTGCATATACATAATGCTTTAATTTTGTTTTCACGCACAATCTGTGATGGAAGTAATATGACAGTAATTAAGTATTTTCTTTGGGTCTCTGTTGTTAAATCATCCTTGAAGATAACTTGCTAAAAGTTTTGTCCTCACCTGTTTTAAGTGGGTGAACGGAATTCTGCTTTATAAGTGTGTCTTAAAAATTAGTCATTTCAAAACTGAATTTTTGTTGTCATTTCTTCAGATGTTTGATTCCAAGGCCTGGAATTTATCATACAGCAATATTCTTTAAGGACTGAAAATTCTTTTCCTGCTGGGATATGTCACTGGAATTAACCTGGATGGGGCTGTGTGCTTTTCCAGTGACCACAGTGTGCAATCACCAGGTAAGGATTTACTGTGAGCCAGCCAATGTTCCATCCGTCAGGGATGGGACAGCACATTCTGCTTTTGTCTGAGCTGCCAAGATGTTCATTAGCAGATCTTTATTTACCTCACTAACCTGTCAAGATTCAAATAGTAAATGCTGGGCATGGCGTTTGTAGGCCTAATATTAAAAGGAATTATCAGGTTTGTGAACTTCAGTAGCACTTTGCACAGTGTCTGTCTACTGGAATGAATAATACGATCCAATAGGTGATTAAATGAGCATTCTTCTTTGGTTTGAAGTGCTATTTAAAAATGCAAGGTGTTTTCACAAAGTAAGCCTAAAGTAGTTAGAAACCTGCACTTCTGAAATTTGTATTTGTAAGAGGTAGGAGTTGGATACAACAGTCTGTGCTTCCATGCTGATGTGGTTCTGATCCATTTTAATAGATCTTCAAAAACTACTTTTTATGTGAGACAGTCCCTGTTAAGTCATGGCAAATGATTAAGGAATTAGTTGGTGTCTCACTATTATATGGGCTGTTCTCTGTGCTGTTCAACAGTGGTGTTTAGTGCATTGAGAGGTGTGGGGGAGAAATGCACATTGCTCAGTTACAGATGAACCTGTACCCTTGTGCTTCACCAGTGCTGCTCGTGTACAGAAATAAAGAGTTTGTGTACTGAAAGAGATGATGTTTTAATCTTCATCTAAAAATCTTGACTCCCTTTCTTACTGAAGTGTTTTGTGTTAAGCTTTTCCGCAAAAGTTATGGTGACTGTAGCAGGGTATCTGTGTTGATACTATTTATTTAAATCTGTCACTTGTTGGCTTCTTAGTTGGGTTTTGTCAGATAAAGCTGTTGTGCATTCTCACAAAATCACAGTGCAGCTAAAACTGCTCTGCCCTGGTGTCAGGGCTGCTCTCCTGTTCCCACGTGGGATGTCTTGACTCTCAGCTCAATATCCAGATGAGGCTTCAGGATCAGGAAGAGTTGCTGCTTGCCCTGCCCTGGTGCCCAGCTTGGATGAGCAGAGAAGTAAGGTGGGCACCAAGAGAGGGTGGGGGCAGCAATGCAATTTCACTTTCAGAACTTTCTGCCAGGTCTGGATGGTTGGTTTGCATTAACACTGAATTGTTTTAAGCCAGATAAGCCTTTAGCCCCTTCTTCTAAATAGTGCTTACTGTCTTCTCTATCTCCACTGGGTTTTTTTTTTTCAGTTTCCATGCTTTATTTAGGTTTAGTCAGTTTAATTGCACAGGGTTTCAGTTCTACTTCTTTCTGTTTGGAGGAGCTACAATTTTTTGAGAGGTACACACACAAAACCCATAACCGTGTTCTTTTACAATTCATTTATTAGTGTAATGTTTAATGCTTCCACAAGAGGCAAAAGATAAACATCATGTAACCCAGGCACAGAAAGAAAAAGCAGTTTTTACAGACACCTTTTCAGACTTGGATTTTAACTAGGCAAAGAAAACAGAAAGGTTTAGCTACACACAAAGAACAATGATATGAGACATTATTAAGGTGGCTCTGGGCTGAGAAAAAAATATGTACTCTCCAGCAGCAGAGCAAATGCCTTAAGTTTGCTAAAGTAACAGAACAGAAAAAAACTGTTCAGGTAGATAGGTTGTAAACATCAAATAACCATAATTAACCATTTCAGGTTGAAAGTATAAAATGCTTTTTAACCAACAGATTTAAGGAAGCCTTGAATAACCTAATTTGAACCTTTCTCCCAAAGAAGTTAAGAGAAAGTAGGATATTCTTCCATCCTGCAGCAGTGCTTACCCAATTGCCACCTGCAGTGATGTTCTTCCAGCCCCCTTCTGTTTGAGTCAAACCAGCTGTGCTCTAACCAGGTTTGACTTCAGTGCTGTCGGGGGGGATCAGCCACTGCCCTGGTCTGCACTGGTGTCTGTGTGTGCAGCACTGACTCGTGGTGGATCTACTTTGTTGTTCCAGCCACAGCCTGAGACCACAAGGTTACTCTGAACAGCCTCACATTAGCACAAAAGTGCAACTTTTAAAAGAAAGAAAACAAGGCAAAGCTTAAGAACTGAACTTGGGAATCAGTAACTTTTGCCTAATTAAAGGACGACCAGGAGCAATGTAGTAGTGGAAGCTTGAAAGAATGTCTGTTTATATTTCCCCAAATATAATACTATAAGCCCAATTTCCCCTTAAAAGCAGCACACAAGGAAGCACAGAAAGCAGAACTTGCGGCCATGACCATTTATGTATTATTGTGGTTATTGTCAGAATCCCAATTACTGACCATTCACTGAATATTCAAATCCAGTTTTGTTTTGTTTTGTTTTTTTTTAATAGCAGCTACAGACCTATTAGAACCTGAGGTAAGGAAAGCTGAAAAGGTATTAAACATATACAAATTTGGTGTAATTTGAAGGAAACTAAATAAGAAATACAAGTGACAACAAAAGCAGCACTAATAGCGATCTTCAGGTGAAACAACCCAAGTAAAGCAGTGTTTATCAGATGGAAATACAATTGAAATTCTTCATACCAAGCATGTTGCTTATTTAGCCTGGATGCAGATGTTTTCCCAAATAATGTTATGTTGGTTAACAGTTTATTAGGAAGTTGTACTGATGAAAACAAGACATTTTCATTTGATGCAGCTAAACAGCATAAACCACTTTCTCAGACTTCATCCTAAGCAAATGACACCAATCCTAAGATTTCATTCTGTGAGCTGCTAAAGTTCCTAACAGTGAGGCTCACAGGCTGCTGACTGAGAACTTGGGATAATTTTACTCTCATACAGCTGGGCAGCATAACATGGGCTAAAATCACATGATTTTTAGGTGTACAAGGAATACAAAATCTTGTGCATTGCAGGCATTAGCCTGGGGCACTGAAGAGCTGAAGTCAAGTTCCCACCACCTGTCTGCAGCCCTGATTTTGGATGAAAACCCTCACAATCACTGCAGCTCCCTCTGCATGACACTTACTAACTCTGATGGCCAGAATGCGTGGATGGCCAGAATGCTCCCTCTTGTGCCTTGGACTCTCTCGAAGCAGCCTTAATTCCAGGCTATTTCCTGACATCTTTAGGTTTAGCTGTCTCTCTCAGGGGGTATCTTTAGGTTTAGCTGTCTCTCTCAGGGGGTATCTTTAGGTTTAGCTGTCTCTCTCAGGGGGTATCTTTAGGTTTAGCTGTCTCTCTCAGGGGGTATCTTTAGGTTTAGCTGTCTCTCTCAGGGGGTATCTTTAGGTTTAGCTGTCTCTCTCAGGGGGTATCTTTAGGTTTAGCTGTCTCTCTCAGGGGGTATCTTTAGGTTTAGCTGTCTCTCTCAGGGGGTATCTTTAGGTTTAGCTGTCTCTCTCAGGGGGTTCTTGCAAGGCTGCACAGGTATAGCAGGTGATAAGCAATTCCTCCTTCCTCTACTTTAGTGCCATTTCCTTGCAATCACCATTCAGGACAGCAGGAACATTAAGAAGGCGTCCTTGTAGGTATCTCTTTGAACTGCCCCAGCCTGAGGAGAGAGGGTGTCTTCAATGGCTCTATCCATTTATGCCATTAATAGATCGTTTGGTATTGGTGGTGTCACCACTGCCGCTTTTGGCTGCATTTGCAAGGGCAAGTGACAATGAGCTCTGGAAAGGAAGGCTGGAGGTGCCCAAGCCCCAGGAGAGGGGCCTGACCTAGGAAACACAAGTGGCACAAGACATCTGATGAAGCACAACATGCAAGGGTCAAGGTCAGGTGAGGCTTGATGGGCTTTGATGATCACTTATTTGCTTTTTATGCATTAATGCTGAATGCTGTTTGAAGAAGCCCAGTGTCCCTGTGCAGGATATTAGAGAGCCAAGGGTCTAACCCTGGGCTCAGATCCTGCCTTAGGGACTGCAGGCCTTTGAATTGAGTAGTGCAATGCTGGACTCACAGGCATCCACACCCTCTGCTGTCCCTGGCCTCGAGTCTTTTTTGGTGTGAAACTGTGTGCAGCTTCTACAATACACAGGTGCCATCATGTTATTACCTTTAATCCTTTCTGAAGGAGTGTCTTAAGGATGATCAAATAGAAAAAGGATTGAAAGTGATAAATACTCCAGTAGCTGTATTTTACTAACCACTTCCTCCTAAATAAGTAGTTTAACATAACATACCATGATTTGACATGACAGATTTCAAGTGGGCTGCCTTCTGTATAAACAGACAGCTTGACTTCCCATTCAGCTGTAATCAACTAAAATACAGACTAAAACAAATGTGTAAAAATATGTCACAAGTAGGACCAGAACCCAGGTCTGGCATTTCTACCACTGATTCATACGAACACTTCCCTTTTTCAAGTAAAAAATTTCTCTTTACCTGCAACCTGAATTATCTGCATAAATTTCTAAGTAATTTGAATGGGCATATCCACATATTCCCATTACAAAACAATAAAAAAAGTGTTCTCAACTTTCAAGGCAAAATTTTCATTATATAATTAGACTCATTACAATGTATAATAGTGATTTTGACACCATGTTTTCCATGTGCTAGATTAAAAAGCATTCATCTGCTGTTCTTCACTGACATCCTACATAACAACAGGAATTAATTAGTTGTTAAACAAGATGACCCAATGTTGGTTTCTCCTGTTTTCCAATATAACTGCTGAAACATTGAGTTAAAAACTGTGTCAGAACACCTTCCAGAATGAAAGGGTAGCCTCAAAATTCTGCACCCCATAGAAACTGCTAATGAATAAAGGGTAAAACTTAGGCGTGTTAAAAGCCATGACTGGTACTGAGGCTTGCAGGACCAAACCAGGTGGGTGTGTGCTGTCAGCATCTGTGGGACCCTCAGGTGCATAGCACAGATGCACTACAGACATTCCCTCTGGTTTCCCAGGCTACACTGCAAGGCACAGTTAAGACAGTATGAAACAAATAGTACATGATTCTGAGTTTGCATTTAGTATTTACAGCATTAAAAAGCCTAACATTCATAGAAACCAAAATCTTTGCAACGAGAATAATGCAGTAACAGGTGATGGCAAATGCTGTTTACCTTCCACAGATACTCCCTTTGTCTCTGTGCTGTTCAGTTATGTCTCGGTAGCATGACAGATGATTTGATGTTACTTCACATCTTATTCTGCTTAGAAGGGACATGTTCTGGTTTCTCTGAGTTTGTAACTACTTTCACAGAGTAGAAATATCTTCTGTTCTCATGGCATCAGCCAGGAAGCTGAGTTCATTGCACAGAGTCTCGTACCTGAAGGCCATCCGGATCTGGGCAACATTTGTCTTTCGAATGTCATTTCCCTCAGGCCCTTCCTTGCAATAATTCACCCCTAAGAATTTCTGTTTTTCCTGTGAATGGGATTAAATGTCAAAAGGAAGAAGTCAGTTCAACTGCTTTGATTTATTGCAGAAATAAGTGTTTGTTAGTTGAATGAGTCCAGTACAAGTGAAAAAAGCAGTTTCAACCAGCTGGCCGTTGAACTCTTCCTCAAAGTCTTAACCAGTTTAAGAGATTTTAAGGCCAAAGTTTATCCATATAATCATTCAAAAGTGTACTCAGTCTGGCTTGCTAAAAACCTTCTGTGCTAGTGTTCAGCCTTCACTGCCACATCTTGCATGTGAGAGAGCAAAAAGAGACTTAGGTCTCTTTTGTTAGTTCAGTGTTGCACAAGAGGAAAATGAGTAGTTGTCACTAGGAAATATTGGAAGAAACAACAGAATATACTCGTGAAGCCCCTTCACATACCACTTCCTTCAGAGAAATGTTCAAAAGTGACATAGAAGAGAGGATGCTCTAAAATAAGTCCTAGAGAAAGCCTTGGCTGTACAGAATTTTAAAGCCAAAAGGGAATTTAATCTAATCTGACTGCCTATCTAAACCAGAATATTTTCTGTAGTACTCCCTTTTAAGCAAAACCATGTCTTGTTTATGACAGGCAGTTTGTTTTTCTTAATACTAAGACATGATGTAAAAAATCACTGGCAAAGGGATATCACCAAAATAATTAAAAGTTTGGAACTGGAAGGAGAACTGAGTATAAACAGGCATCTGGTCTCTCTACATATTTTAAGAATTCCTAAACAAAGCTAATGGGGAAAAGGAATGTTAATATTTTACTTGTAACGTAAGACTGCAGATAGTTTGTGACTATTTCTGGAAAAGAGGACAAGGATGTGCACAAATACATCACTAAGTACATGCTATTCAGTGTTCAGACTATTGACTTCTGGATTCCTACTTGCCCTAATATTCACAGAAGAGGTTTTCCAGCCATACTTACTTTATTTGACAATCCGCTCTGTAGAACACTGTTTCTTGCTATTTCACACAGGTCACACGTACTTAGTTTCCACACCTGAGCTGCAATAGCATATTCTTCCATGAGAGCTTCCTGCAGCACCAAAATACATTTAATATTAAATTATATGTAAATATGATATAAATGGGGATATGTACTCATTACTAATTAAGGATTTTATACATGGTCTTTAGACAGCTGTGAAAAATTAGAAGTTTCAAACTTTAAAAATCACAATTACTATGAAAAGAATGATTTATTTCAAATTTCCCAAGGACTACTGATTAACAATTAACAGGCACTGGGTATCCAGTTAGCTTAGTCTAAGAAATTGCAGCCTGCAGTCCAGATCCTTGGAGGCATTTCTTAGGCAGTTGCAAAGGAGCCCCCAGGGTACACAAATACCCTGGAGCACCTAGCTGTAAAGCTTTAGGGAATATGCACACGGACAGGTAGCAAGGCAATTTCTCGCTCGGCCCTCCCACGCCAGGCGGGTGGGTGTGGCCCCAGCGGGCTGTCCCAGCCGAGGACCTTCCACACTCCATGTGACTGCATCTATGCTCCAGCCAGCAGCAGCGCCGTCTCCTGGCCATGAGCCAGGCCGGGGCGAGGCCAGCAGAGCTCGGCTTGTCCTGGGACACGGAGCTGAGCGATGGACGGGAAGGGCACGGCATGGTTCAAATCGTGCCAGCCACAAACGAGGGCATCACAGCCAGTGACCAGGCACTCCTGTCCTGCCAAGCCACTCAAGGGCAGGAATCTGTTTCATCTCACTGAGCAAGCAGCTCGTATGTCATCTTGAGATTCCACATTGTGTTTTTGTAATGTACTTCCCCAGACTTATTAGAGTAAGGAAACTGGACTTTCCTGGCACTCTAGAGGATTGTTTATGAAGGCTCAAACCTCCCTTCAGCCTCATCCTTCATTTTATACTTCAACAGCCAACACTGGAGAGGCAAGAGTACAAAAGAAACATAATTAGGAAATCAGACATTTCCTTCTGAAGCCTAACAGTGAGTAAAAGACAGGGAATGAGGAGGGAGAATGAATTAAGTGACTGAAAGACATGACACTATGTCCTAAGCAATGAAATAAAACAGCTTTCAGGTCATTCTGGACCCGTGTGGTGCTGCTGCCAAATTCAAAGCCAGTAGTTTTTGCAATTCCTACCTTTGTGTAATGAAACTGCATAGGATCATCTGTGGAGAGGGAGACATGCAGTCCCTTGTGGAGAAATTCCCGTAGTGGATTTTTTGAGTACTCCAGGAACAGGCTGTTGTTACTAAGTGGGGACATAGCAATGGGTATTTGTGCAAGATAATAAAGATACTGGAGGACAGGACTCTGCAAAACAAAACACAATTGGCACTTAATGGTACTCCGGGATATTGAAAAAAAAAGAAGAATTTCCCTTGGATAAAATGCAAACAGCACCACAGAGGAAAGACTAAGATCAAAAAAATTAGGTTGACATTAAACCATGACTTCTCTAGAAAATATTTAAGTCTTGCTGATCTTTATAAAAATAATTTATGCTCTTAAATATAGATGTAATCTTTTTAACAATAAGGTGACTAACATTGCTATAGATTAGTAAGTATATATGACCATTATGGGCACTGCATTTGATACCAGCTGCATACCTTCCCCCAAAATGTGAAAGTCACATAAGACAGATGGGCAAGAACTGCTAAGCAATTTTTTATTTCCAAAGCTGCAGTACAATAGGTAAATTTTAGGAGCAAAAGAAGTTTTAATTTATGAGAAGTCATGTGTTGCTGTTGTAGATAATATAAATAATCTGTGATTGCCTCATCTTTATTACTATTTTGCCTTAGCCGACCTATGAACCTAGTAAGTGCCTCTATTACTGTTACTATTATTAGTACCTGCTATGCCATCTTATCACACCGGGCCACGCAGGAGAGAGTGAAGAAGAGAATGCTTTGGTCACATACTGCTCTAGTGCTACTCTGTCTGGGTCTAATTTTGGGAATTACTACTTGTGAGCATAGTATCAGGCATGATTTTAGGCACATTTTTTCTTTGTTCTTGGTTATGTTGAAAAATACAGAGAATTTTCCAGCATTAACCAGAAAAATCTCACTTATAAGGGAACGCCTGCAAAATTACAGTAAACTCAGTACAAGTCCGCCACCCACTGACCAATTATTTTAATTATGAAACAGTGCCCTGTGGATGGGTTGAGTGATGGTTTCTATTAACTGATGTGCCAGGAATTATAACATTTGTTCTGTCATAACAACTGAGTTCTATCTAAAATATTGTTGTGTCAAACATCTGTGTTGAATTTCTTGATCAAAATTATCAAACCCTTTAAAAACTTCTGAATGAACATGGAAATACAGAAATGCCAATCAGAGAAAATTACCTTTGTCCCCATAGAGAAAAAATGAGAGATTTCCTTAAGTTCTTCTGGGACTAAACCAGGGAGTAATAAAACAAGTCTACATTTTTAAGTTTTGTTCATATAATATTAGCTCTGCTTGGAGTAACCAAAAATGTGTGCTGCCAAGTCTTTGACATATCTGAACAGTTGATCTTCCTTCCCTGTGAAGACAAAGCTGTCTTCTTGTAGCTTAAGAATAGGAAATTCAGTTGAGCTCATTTATTTCATTGAATCATTAAATATTTTGGTTTGTAAAGGACATTAAAGATCATCTGGTTCCAACCCCCAGCCATGGGCAATGACACCTCCCACTAGACCAGGTTACTCAGAGCCCCATCCAACCTGGCCTTGAACACTTCCAGGGACGGGGCACCCACAGCTTCTCTGGACAACCTGTGCCAGTGCCTCACCACTCTCACAGTAAAGAACTTCTTCCCAGTATCTAATCTAAACCTACCCTCTTTCAACTCCCCCTTGTTCTGTCACTACCTGCCCTTGCAAAAAGTCCCTCTCCAGCTCTCTTCTAACTCCAGTTTAGGTACTGGAAGGTGCTAGAAGGTCTCCCTGGAGCCTTCTCTTTTCCAGGCTGCACAACCCCAGTTCTCTCAGCCTTTCCTCACAGGTGAGGTGCTCCAGCCCTCTGAGCATCTTCATGGCCTCCTCTGGACTCCCTCCAACAGGTCCACATGTTCTGGTGTTGGGGGGTCTGGGTGGAGTTTCTGACCAAACTGAAGAGTTACTTGTGCCTTGCTAGGAAAGCTAGTTAATGAGGCAGCCCAAATTAACTTTGGGCTGCCCAGATAAAGTCAGTTTGGTGCCTGCTGTCTGAACGAGTGATGGATGTCTGAGTACACAGTGATTCGTTTAGCAGCAACCAAGCAATACCTTCTTCAGGAGCAATCCATGAGAGATGTTGTCTGCTGTCAGAAAGGCTGAAACAAGGTGTGTGATAGACCCAGCTTCTCCACAGTGAGGTCGAAACAGGAAAGTGCACATGCCTCTTTCCCTGAGGAGATTAAAAGTCAGTTCCACTTACAAAAAAGACACTTTCTTTATCTATTCGGTATGTAACTGCCATTAATATGTGAATTTAAAGAGAAGAAAATTAAGTTACACATTCTCATACAATTTGATATGACATTTAACCAGGCCTACCTGTACTGGGCTGCTGTCAAAAGGGCAGATCCCTCTCCCCAAGCCCCTTGTACCACCAGACATATTTGTGTCTTCTTTCCTTCTCCAGTTACATGTCATTTACCAACTGTCTACCGACTGGGTGAACAGCTACTGAATGGATTTCAGTTGAGGGAACCAACAGATGGAAAATTCTGTAAACCTATGCAACCTGTGGCTGCAAAATTCCTGGTTCAAAATGAGGGAAGGAGTGGAAGCATGTTGCCAAGAGTTAGCTAACAGTATGATGAGAGCCTGCCATCTCACCAGGTTAAGTGTAGCATAAAACCATACCCTCAGAAGCAGAGATGATCTAGCGGTGTCAGTTATTACACCAGACTTTACACTGTAATTTCTAGAATTATGTTATCATCTACATTAAAATTGATGTTATAAAACATAAAAGTTTGATGTTATAATGGACTCTGTTATTCAGTGCAGACAAATGTCCCACAAGTATTTGGAGATGTTTAAAACACAATTTCAACAAGGACTGCTAGAATATAATTCCAGTTGTAGGGTAGAAATTTAGTAAGATTTCTCCTGATGTGAGGATGTAATTCATCCTTGCTAATATTATCAAAAAATAAAACAGTCTTGTCATGGCGGTGTTGACTCAAGTACTCATTATGATTAACAGGATTAATAGGGTGAACAGTTGTAGTGACTCATTGGTGAATTGTGTTAGTATCAGCTGTAAAGAATATTTAATGATTATCTGGGGGGATTTTAATACAGGAGTTGAAATTATCTTGAGGTAAAAAAGAAATCATTAGTTCTGGCAGAACTTTTCTTTGGAATAGAAAAAGCATGTAGACTGCAGAGAATGTAAAGGAAGTCAGGAGAAAGGCATGACTTAGATATCTGCTGCACTGCGTCCTTTCCATTATAGAAATTAAAACTAACAACTATGCCTGTCTGTTGCACATACAAGGTAATTTAAGGTGGGGGTGGGTGTTTTTGTTATGAGTTTTGATCAAATAGGATGATAGAGACATTAATGCTTGATGTAGCAGTAGGAGAGAAGAAATAACAGTTTGAATGCTAACTTGGATAAAACTGTAAAATGACAAATCTGTGCACCTCCTATAAGAAAATCCCCAAATGTTTTCTAAATAACTAAAATAACCTAAATAACTAAATGAACCAAATCCTTGCAGGGTAAGTGATGACACTCTCATATCAATGGATAACCTCACTGTGCCTCAGTTGGAGCCAATTGTGCAGGTCACTCAATGAGGCAGCTGCAAATTTAGCAACATAACCTCATGCTGAATTTCAAGCTTTCCTGAGCCTGATGCCAAAATCTGCTCTGACAGTCTGATCTCACTTAACTCTCTGCATTACTTGCCTAGATGTTGGTCTCAAAAGCAGTAAAACTGAGTGAGTTAACAAGCCTGCTAAAGGAAGTGAGCTGGATGTGCAGTTTGTAATTGCGTCCTACTTGGTCTGTCTCTGAATGCAGCAGCCCCTAAGCCAGTGTGTCACAACAGAACTTCATGTCTCTTAAATTGCCAGGAGACAGCAAGCCACCAAGAGGCAGGTACATTGTATTTGGGAATCCACTTTGAAGCCAAGCAGAGGTCAATAAGTGAGTTTTGTGGGGTTCCTTCTTTTGCTTTGTTCGATATATGCATCTTTAAGGAGTTAAAAAACCCCAAAATACACACAAATATCAAACCAAGATATTAATCTGATGCTTCTACAGTTTCTGAATTTTTCATTCCAATTGATTCTGTAGTTAGCATTTTAAAAATATCTCAAGTACTCAACTCTCTAATAATTCAAAATAACCCTTGCTTCAGAAGATCTGTAATCTAGACACTGACTTAGTCTGAGAGCAAGATACTGATTTTCTGAGAGCCTGTAGGAGAGAAAAGTGTCTACTCACCTCCTAAGGTTGTTTAGTAACATGATGTTCACGTACATATAATACAAATAATAGCTATATGGGGGATTCTTCTCACTGGTCCAGAGGTCAGGGTTAAGGCTCTTGTCAGAGAACATATGGCCACTATGTTTGGATTCATCATCAACACTGTCAAAGCCAGTCACCTGGTGGGAGAAGAAATTCACAGCAATTTGGGGTCTTCTAGAAGCAAACTTCAGTGCCACTTACTCTTGCTTCAGGACTTGCTTGAACAAGCATTCAGTCCCTCTTCCTTTAATTCCCTCCCCATCCTAGCAGTCCTGCTGCTCTGCACACCCCACCATACCATGCACACAGCAGGAATAACATGTTTTGTCAAAGTTTTACCCGTTTTTTTTCTTCTGAGACAAACAGGAAGCCCAGGTGCACAAAAGCCTTCAGGCTCCTGTGTGGGCTTGCAAAACTGCCTAATCTTTTGAACTTTTCTGTTTTCTTTGATATGCAGCTGAAAGCAAGAGGCTCCCAGCAAACCTCAGAGTTCTGATTTGGGGCACACTCAGAAATGTCTCTTTTAACCTTGTCCCAGCAGCTCCATCCCCACTTCTCTCCTGAGTTCCATCAGGATCTACACAATGCTTCCTTTCAGCTGCGTCCTTTTTGAAGGCCAGTCCGGAAGCAGCTCAAAGTACCCATCCTGGATGGTGATGCACAAGAGCATGCGAATATTTTTGGTCATTAATGAAAGGACAAATAAATAGCTGCTGAGCTGTTTCTGAGGAAATAAACAGCTTATATGACAACAGGACCTCAGTCAGACTTTTATTTAGTTGTATGTCAGGGCTTTGAAACAATAATACAAGCAATCTATGGAGAAGGAAGCTATGGACCAAAAAAAATGAGTAGAAGAAGATCCATTTCATGTGAGACAGAAAACCCAAACATACTTACATATTTGAGGAATAGGTGTAATTCTTTGTGGTCTTTGGGATTGATTGTTGCTTCAAACAAAGGTACAAAGATGTTCTCCAACATCTTCCCAAAACTAGGCAGAATACTTTTAGACCTAAATATGTCACTGAAGGGAAAAAAATAAACATATTCTTTAATAAGCTTCTATTGTCCTTCACTTTCATATTTTCTGTTATTTGTGTACATTTTAGAGCTTCAGTTCCACCAGGATTCAGAAATTCAAAGTTTATGTCAGGGCAGATTGTCTCTGTGCTCTGTTTCCTGCAGTGCCTGGTGCTCTGCTTCATTCAGGCTCTGCTGAAGCTCTCGAGTGCTCCAAAAATAGAGACAGCACACAGGGGTAGAAGCTGCCACCGAGCAATGACCCCTTCCCTTACAGACATCCACGTACTAATGGGAGATAAGAAGCTACCTCTTGTGAAAGATTCTGTTTCCTGAAGTTGTAACTACTCCAGATGAAAGTAGAATGCTCTGCTTTAGTGAGCCTTTCCGAAAAAAGGGATAGTACTTCCATGTGCCACTAAGTGCATGACTTATTCAAAGTGCTGACTGTGCCATGGATGTAAGAAATTGCTATGTAAGAAATGAAAGGAGAGAAGCTTTCTCCCCAATGAAAAGCACACTCTGGGGGATATATGTGACTGTGACAGCTCCTTCTCTACTCGTACTCCAACTGTGACATTTCAAAACATGATGCTCAGCTGTTAACTCTGACAAAATTATATGGGGAGAATGTATTACAACACACAGTATTGGAAACAAAGAAATAAAGTCCCAAAGGATGCCTAAAAACTAAGAAGAACTGATAAGAATTTAAGCTTGGAAATCATCAGTCTGGGTTGTTTCCAAGTTCACTGTCATTTAGTCATTAATCTTGATGATAACAGTTTTAACAGAGCATTTTCTACTCCTTCATGGAATTCAAGAGGTGATTTATTCTCATTACTACATTGTATTTTAACTTGCCTTTGAATGCAGCTTGATTTCACCCAGTTGTAATTTTTGGTTTCACTGTCTTCAGACTTACAAATAATTCACAGTAGTTTTGAATAGCTTCATAAAGAGTAGATTCAAACCCCATCTCCTGTCTTCCACCCCCAGACTGTCAGGAAAACTGCACCAATGGTCAAAAATAAATCTCCCAAGTTATTCCATATAAATAGAACTACAGGACAGCTAATAAGCCATGTAAATATTATCAGAAATTAAGTCACTGGTATGATTTCAAACTATTAAGATTACCAAGAGCTCCTGATTACTTACTAGATTCTGGGAACCTGAATTATCCAGCGCATATTAGGGGAATAAACTTTATGCTTAATGAACCATTTTGCCAAGTTCAGCCATTCATCTGGAGACCGTCCATAAATGGATAAGCGGGGTTCTGTGTACTGGTACTTACTTTCTTCTAGTTCACGGGCTACTTCCTAGTAAGTAATAAATATATTTGGTTTAATATGGACACTAAGATCATTTGCAGCTAGAAATATATTTATGATTGCATTTTCCTCAGAGCAGACATAACTGTATTGGCACCCTTTAAAGAGAAAGGGAATCTCTTGTCTTTCAATCCATTGTTTCATTTTAGGCATCTAAATATTCTACTAGCAAGCTATTTCCAATATCATGGGAGTATAACTTAACTGTAAATATAACTAGGAATAACTAACACCTCCTTTTAGAGGACAATGTTCTTGTGCAGTCATTACTAACAACTTTATCAGATCTAAGTTTAAAATTGATAAATCCAAATTAGACTATTTAAACTACAGCAAATGTCTACATAAAATCTGCAGAACAATGGAGAATCTGATCCAGAATCTGTGCTAGTAAGCAATTTTATGGCAATTAATTTTAGACAATACTTCTATATATTCAAGAAGCACTGACATCTGCTATATCACAAAAACTACTCTTTTTTTTTGTTCTGAGAAATTAATTTGAAGCCTGTTGCCTGCATGTGCAGATGCAAATTTATGCAGAAGCACTTCCCTAGCTCCTCCTTCCCTAGCCATTACCTGTAGCCAACTAAATCCTAACAAAATATTAAACCAGCGAATTGACCTCGGCTGCTCTTCATTAGTTTGAAACTACCCACAACTCTGCTTTGAACTCATACACAGTTTATGTGTATGTTTCTAACTCATACAACTATTCAGAAAGCAGCAGAGACTGACTTAGCAGAAGTTTTCCTCTGAGGAACTGCTGGAGCAAGCCCAGTACTTGGAATCACTTAACCATAGTGTTAGCTCTAAATACAATTATGACATTGCAAATCTATTACAAACCTTCATTTCTCTACAGCTGGAAGAGCTCAAAACTTATTTACCTTGACCATACGAGCAAAATATTCACCACCAATATAGTTCTCAGTCTTCAAATACAAGTCCCTCAGCTCACTGGCACCAACTGGATTGTACTTGGAATTGAATTTGTCAAATCGATGAAATGTTTGACGTCCCTGGAGAAGGAAAAAAACCCAAATAACTGTGGTTTTAAGAACACACTAGAGTTTATAAATTAAATTGCCTAGTAATAAAAAGCACAGAAAAGAAAAATCCTGTGATGATAGTTTCTTTCAAACATGCACTGCAATGCATGAAGTCAAATTCTGATTTACTAAGTTATCATGCAAACATTGTAGAAACTAGAATTTCGCACTTGGAAAACTTAGCTTTTTCTCATTTGTTTTGTCATTTTACTAGACTTACTGCATGGACATCTAAAGAGTCTACAGTGAGGTCATAGGGGTCCATGTGAAGGCTTTCGAAGACTTGCTTTAAAGTCATCTTCTTGCCTTTTTTCTCTGCAACAATCCTGTCGGGCTCTGTTTGATAGGTGTGCTTAATAAACCTCAGTAAGTGCTTCTGGTTCATGCAGGCAGCAGCATGGATATGAGTGTCAACCTGAAATCAAAAGGTTATTCATGCTTATCATCCATCTACATAAACTTAATTAGCAAAGTATCTATGTCACTGACAACAGGGACAAAGCTTCTAAAATATTCTTTAAGTAACAGATTAGTGCCTAAGCAAATCAAAATGTTTCAGAACCTTGAGATTTTGATTTTGGGGGAATTATTCAGTAAGCAGAACTATAAGTAGCCCTCAATTAGTACTTTCCTATTTAAATAGGAAAATTTTCAACAAGATATACTCTAAGTGCCAATCACTGACCCTGGGTTCAGATTAAATTTGATACTTCCTTAAAGGACACTCTGATCCGTTAGTGTCCTTTTACTTCATTAACGAATCAACAAGGCCTCTCTAGTTATTGACTGTGGTTATAACTATACTCTCTGTCTGAACGGACCTGAAATTCCCAGCCATTTCCAAAAGCAGAATTCACTTTTATATTTCAACAGTATGAAACATCTTAGGTGAGTAGAACTGAAGAATATACACAACAGATTTTTGTCACCATTTTTTCCAAGTTTAATTATAATACAGCAACTCATAACACTGACAGACTTTTCAGATCTCTTTTCGTAGAGCTCTTCACACACTAAAGGAAGTGCAAATTAACAGAAGGGCTGAGAGTACTCCTTCAGGTTTTGTTGAAAAAAAAAACGTTGACAAGAAACAAATGGTTTCCACACATCTGCTTTGCTTTTGCTCAGAAGCCCGCACTGCTACCTGAGCAGCCTCTATTGGAACACAATCCAAAGAGACAACTCATGAGATCTGGAGGGCTGATTGTCATTTAAGTTTTCCCTGTGTAAGTCCTTAGTAACGCTAGAAGAACTTCTCAAATAAACCAAATACTCTCATAAGCCAGCTATAAGGAGCCACTGAAACTAAATGTCTGTAAGATGTCTCATCCAGGACTCCTCTGTCCAAGAAACTGCAAACACAGACATGTACAAAGTGAGCCCAACGCATTCCCCTTTGTGCGGTGACTCTGCAGTTTCACATTCCACCAACAGAGCTAATCGACATCCTTATCTGCTTTTAAGGATCAGCAGGAAATAGATCACAGAGCCACCCTCCTGCAGTGTAAACCTGGGTTTATGCCATGACATACAGGCCACAGGAATTCTACTGCTTCACATGGCACTTGGAGTCATTTTATTTGCATGTTACATATACACAAGTTGTTGCAGCCTTCTAAGGGTAAACCTATCTCCTTGGGAATGTTCAGTAGCATAACCAAAGACCAGGATATAAAACTGAATCCTAAACACTTAATTGTTAATCACTGCCTAAGTCAAATATACCAGACACATTAAAGCTAAATGAAAAAGCAAGAAACATACCGCTGTCTCAAAGTACAGAACATAAAGTATATTATTAATGCACAGGAAACAATGCTATGTATAAACAGTAAAAACTCCTCCACACAATGTATTCTCACCCTCCTCAGAGCACTTGTATAGATATTTGAGCCCAAGTGCATTCTATACGTGTACTTACTCAGGTTAATAAACATCCTCTGGTTTAGGCACAAAAGCTGTTTACTATAAACTCTTCCTGGAGCAGTAAATAGGCTTGGTCAACTTGTATAGGAGAGTGAAACAATAGTTAACAGATGCCCTGTAGGCTCTAAACGTTCAGGAAAAGCAAGTCATAAGCACAGAATAGAGGTGTAGGGACCCTGAATAAGTGTAGTTTATTGAATTTCAGAATGCAGTGGTTCCAGTAGTGCCTCAGCTACTGGAATTAATGAGTCTTGAAAAAAGTCAGAACAAAACAAAACACAGCACTTCCTCTTTATGTAAATCAACATGAATTCACTGCTGTTAGGAGGGCAAAGACAGAAAGCAAGGAGGCTTTTTGTTTCTTTTGTTTGCTTGTGTGCAAGGATCACATTGCTTTTAAAATCCTCCTTCCTATTGAGAAATAATTCCCTGGAGGGTGCCTTTGCTGTTCAGTGAGCTCCTGTGACATCTTCTCCAGTCCCCACAAACACATCACACACAGCCCTAGAGCTGAGTTAACCACAGTAGGTTTATTCTGAAAACAAAGATCTGCCTTTTTAAATTTTTTTTTTTACCTCCTCCTCCTTCAACCTAAACATAAATATATGCCAAAAGTTAAGAGACCTTTCTGGAATCTCCTTCACACTTTTTCCGGAGAATATTCACTCCTTTAGCTACCTTTTTTTACTACTCAGTATAATTTGACCTTTAAGCAAGTAGCAACTTCAGTACCAAAAAGTCAGAAAAGACTCAAGTCTAAAGTCATAAGAGTATCACACAGCTTTTTTCTTTATTGTTTTTTAGCATAAATGCAACTTTTTAGAAGGTTTTAAGGACTTGAGCTTCGAGCTGCCCTAGCACATAGTTATTGTGTATGCTCTTGTACATTTTTACCATTCAGGGTGCATCCTAATTAAATGAAGTATCTGAACACAGAACTTTCAGACAGAGCTTAGATGGGCTGATGTCGTTAGAACAATAACATTATTGTGGTTATTATTATGTGACATATTATCATGCTAAAATATTGTTACTAATTTCATTGTTACTTATTATGAAAGGCTTCTACTAAAACAATTTGCACAGACTGAATTCATGTAAAGGTGACAAATATCCCCTTTCCCTCCTTCCTCCCCCCAAAAAAGACAAAGCCGCTGCCAGTTTAAGATGTAAGTATTTTGTTCTTCATACAATACATGAAATAAGCTGAAGCTTTTTTGGATCATGAGTAACATACCCCTACCACAAGGTTTATTTGTTTCTATTTGCAAACATTCTCCTTGCATTTTCAAATTCACTACAGTGCCACTTCAGCCCAGTTTCTCCTTAGTGGAAAAAAAAACCCAGCTGCATTTCCTTAACTAAATTTCCTATTGCACTGCTTATTGTCCCCTCCCCCCAGAGGAAAACTTTCACTCAAGGTCACATTAATCTTCAATGGAAAGAAGAACAGAATGACTGACAGAAGCTTGTCTTGGAACACAGTATTATACCTTCAGTGAGCCCACTATTTTAACAAATGGAAACAACTGTTTACATAAAGGTTAAATTCTTGTAATTCCATCATTCAAGTGATGGTGGACATCAGCTTTCTTGCACTTAAAGGATGGTAGAATTCCCTTCACTCAGCAATTCTCCATATAATGAAGCCACATTTTCTTTCTCTGCACATTCTCAGTTCATACTATTCCATTCCTTTCCTCACTGATCTGACCACCATGTGTTTCTGCAGGCTTTGGGGTGAAATATTGTCCTTCTCAGGCAAGGTGGTTACATCTGTGTACAACTTACAGCTTGAAGGAGTTCCCATTGCCCTCCACATCTAACCAGCACCAGCTTCCCTCAACCACTCTGCCTCCTCCCTTATATTCCTGCTTTCCTTTTCTTTCCTTTCACTGTCACTCGAATTCCACAAAACATCCATCTCAGATCTATTTTATGGATGCTTATCTGTGCATATCAGAGACAGTGTAGCACTGAATTAGCCATATGAGGTAGATTCATAGGGATAAGTGATAAATACAGCAAAAAGAAATGCCAAGGCCAGCCCTTTTAATAACACTGGACTTTCTCAGGGTATTAGTAGTATCCACAGCTGTAAACTACCACATTTTCTAAACACATATACTTTAACTTGTAAATACCCAATAGCTATGGACTGCATGAACTTGACATTGAATCCTCTGCAGGCTTTACTTCAATGCTGAATTGAAGGGAAATCATTCCTCATCCCACTGCTAGATTCCCTGCTCATCAATACATTCATACTGCATCAGCTTTTCTGATAGGATGCAAAGCTTTATACAGTGTGATTGATTTTCTCCTTGCAGTTCTTTAACAGACATGAGAGGCAGAAGCACAAAATACTCTGTCCTAGGGTAGTGCAGGAATGCTCCCGGCAGCAGAAATAGTCCCTAGAGCTGTGCAGAGCTCTTAAATTCATATTTATGCCATGCAAAGCAACCCAGAAACCAGGAGAGATGAGAATCCCTGCGTCTCCAGCTTCTTGTTTGGCTGTACTCACTGCAAAATGCAGAATCCAGCCCCAGAGTGTTTGTATTCACATAAATACACTGCTGTGACGAGAAACAAATCTCTTTTTCTATTCTTTTAATTACTAAAAGAGAGAGGAAAAGCTTTCTTTACTGTGTCTACAGAAATTTTGCATTATAGCAATTGATGCCTTTACACCTGATCATATTTTGTGCTGACTTGCAAGACTGAAGGTAGAGACAAGAATTTGCCTCAGCATCTCTGCAAGGCAGGAGGGGAGAAGCAGCACTCACAGTGCTTTGAAAGCACAACAGCCAGCTTTGCTGCCAGTTAACAGTGGCAAGGCACCATTACATGTCATGCTGAAGGGGCACTCCCTTTGGATCTGATGCTAACCTGCAAGTCTTCCCAATCACTGTCATTTTGGTTTACACGATGAAACAATTTCATCATCAAAGTCAGTAAGTAGCTACTGGGGGAAATAAAAGAACCATTAAAAAAAAAAGCAAACACAAAATGAATCAAAGCTCAGAGTAGTTAAGGTATAGGTTCACCAGTCACTCACAAAGTTTGTAATCAAATGTTTAAAAAGCAGACACCTGCTGATTTCATTCAGAATTTTGTGAGATCTTTAGAATTTAATAGCATTTAAACCCACTGTAACTTCCCTTCTTACAAGTACAACCAGTGCTATTTCAACTCTGTGGTCTTAAAAAACAGCTAGAATTTGCTTCCTTTTTTGTTTAACCAACAATTAAAAAAATAAAAACTCAGTTGCAACGCCCTAAACCAACGGATGTCGCAGCAGCAGCCAGCTATTGCAGTAGAGCATTCAGCAGGGCTGTGAATGCAGAAACTGCATTCTTCCTTGCACAGTTCCCCACACAAGGCTGAACACCTGAACTAGTGAGCCTGCCGGCAGGAGAGTCTGATGTGTAAAAGTCACTGCTAGGACATATCCTCAGGTCTGGCTTGCTGACACGCTGATATGGTGGCTACAGAGAGAAAGAATATCCAAAGAGGCTTAGGCTGTGATTTTTTCATCTTTAGAAACTGTATCTGCAGAAACTATCTGCAGTGAAGGACACCTGCCAGTGCACTACATGGATATACATTACAAAGGTAGCAAATACATGTAAGGTAAAAAAAAATCTCTTAGCTTCACCTTAAAAAAAGAAAAAAAAAAAGTAACAGTCTGCTCTGAATTACCTGAGGCTGTTGGGCATAGAGGTCTATGGGAAACCCTCCTCAAACAAGCCTCACATATATGACAAAACACCCTGGTACGCAAAAGTTAAAACTCAGTTCTGAGTTTGTGTACCATAGAGCTAAACTCTTGTTCCTTAATTTCATCCTTCATGCAGGCAGTGTTATGTGGGGAATGTGTGTTGCCTGCACTTCGCTGTGCATCAGCTGGAGGACTTGGGGAACCCTGCTGATGGCAGAGTCAAGAGTCTCCTCTAAAGTTGGTGTTTTCCTGCACAGGCAGTTGTCCACCTCCTGTGGGGAGCCAAGGGGAGCTAGCCACGCTGTCTCACCACCTGTGGATTCTTGTCTGTCTAGAGAAATACCTGTGTCCTTAGTAAGGGCAATTTTCCACCTCCAGCTTGATCAGGGCAAAACATACCTTGGGCTGCACTCTGGTTAAGTTCAATATGCAAGATATACACATGCACACCCTTAATTTAAGATGAGCCTTATCATGGAATGTATTAAATAGATGAGCTCATTGGAGGAGAACTCAAATCAGGAAAAAAGTGGGCAAGAGGGGAGGGAGACAGGGGAAAACCAGCAATGTTTGGTTGACATTCCAGCAATTAATCCTGGCCAGCTTTCTACTGTACCTTTCTAAATGCAGCAATACACATTCACTGACTGACCTTGCCACTACATTCATATCTGTTCTAATTTTGGCATTTTCCATCCATTACTTTGACTCTTTCATATAAGCAGATTGTACCAGGACCTCCACACTTGTGTCTGAGGGATGTGATAGACAACTTCACCAAGAGCCTTTTGGGAAAGTGAATCCTGTTCCTTGCTTTCCTTGTGAGCAGTAAGCACTTCTTAGGATTGACTCAGCAGAGAGACATCCTGAAAACACAGGCTGAGAAGTGTTGCTTTCAAATGTTTCACTGCTGATACTGTTATTAGGGAGGAAGCACTTCAGGGAAGTTACAGTTCCAAACATGACTTGGGTTAGCAAGACATAGGGAAAACAAGATTATTTGGGGGCCTAGAGGAATTGTATCTACAGAGCAGTTTACTTTCCAGAGTGCTTCAGAAAAATACTGCTTGTGAGCTTGCTTCATAAAAATACTTTAAGCAAGATTCTTCTGTGCAGCAAGATTTTTTTCAAGCAGTACCTGGCAGTAGGAATGGTCTCTGGGAGAGAAGAGCAGGCTGGTTCCTGCTCCCTGGAATGTGCTTATTGCCAGTGGGGAAGCAATGCACATTTTGTGCTTTTGAACAACACGAATCCTTTTGTAGAGTGGCTTAGTCAACAGTAGGTAATTAAAAAATAATTAAGATATGTCCAGAGACATTAAACATTTGCTTTTAGATCAAAAGCTGAACTTAACAAGCACAATCCTGTTAATTACAACTTCTCAGTAATCAAACTGATTGTGGTAGTCACCCAGTCCACACCTCTGCATGTCTCAGTCACCATGTGTTTTATTATTAAAGTCTCTGTCAACTGTTGAAGTGTTTTTTCTGAATGTGGCATGTAGCAAATGTCTTTCCAGGGTTATGCGAGAAAACTGTCAGGTTGGCGGCTGAGTCTCTGCCACGTGAGTGAATTAGCTGACAGATCCTCCCATCCATACGTTTAACAGTTGGAAGGGTGAAATCCATTAGAATTTACCTGACAACTCATCTGCTTCTACCCTGATGATGGACACTGGGACAGCCAAACACTTTTATCTTGGACAGTTTATTACCACAACAGTAGGAAATTCTCAGTAGCCAGCAAACACACTGGGCATTATAGGGAAAAGCCAAGAGGACTTTTTGATGAACTAGTGCTCACCAAAATGTAACAAGAAACCCTGATTAGTAAACCATGAAGTTACAAAACAATGATTACCTCTTCCAGTTGCATAGAGAAACAATGCAAAATGGACCCAAAGTGGTTAAAAACACCAGCAACAATTACTGCTTTATGAAGAAATCTCACCTATCAAAATGAAGCAGTAACTCCAGTAACTTCCTCTCCACTTCAGGAAAGGGAAGCAAATGAAGCAGCCTAACACTGTTGCTTCCATGCTTTGAAGAGAACACAGCTCCCTTGGGTGTGAATATGTCAGAAAATTAAATCAGCTCCCTGATTCCCCTACCTGTCTCCTAATTATAGCCCAGTGTATCTCAGAGGGAGCCAAGACTACAACTCAGATAATCTTTTTACTTAATACATCACAGACATTTTTTACCAGATATTGATGGCAGCATAAACCTTCAGTTTAGTTTCTGTGGGAGGTCTTTTGACATGTATTTAAACATCTATTTTCAATATGAAGTGCAATTATCATCTAAAATCTATACAGCTGTTCCTACTACAGTCTAGTAGGACGTACCTACATGAAAGCAGAAAAATGTACTTGAATGTCTTTGAGTTCATAAAAAGTAATTAAACTTCCATATGCATATTTTTATTCATAATCCAAGTGAGTTTCATTTGAATAACTCTGTTTCACTCCCTTAAAACACACAATTAAGCCCCTTTGATTCTGAATAAGTAAACAAATTAGTTTAGCATAATCCAATTAACCCACACACATTCAAGTTAATTTTCCTGGAGAGCTCCCATGCAGAAAAATGTTAACATTCTTAAAATAACTTAATTCAGTTGAGTGGTATGCACACACTACGTCGTGCATATCATCTACACCTCCCATCAGAAAAACAAAATTGCTGGAACTCCTACTAAAAACAGTGTCATGCCTTTAGTCCTTCTCACACTTACCTTTCTCACATTATAAAAGTCTCGATGGGGATTACTCTTCAGTTCTTTAAATTCCGACATTTCATTTAACATCTCGTGTAAGCTAAATTTAGACTCTAAAAAGTTAAGCCTCCGATGACAATACGTTTTTCTGTAAAAGAAAACACAAAAATGAACCATAACTTAAAACTAGTTATATTTCAAATTCAAAAAGAACATCAAAGTTTTCACCGTAAAAAGAAACTTGGGGGTTTTATGAGGTCCGGGAAAAATCCATTTTTTTAATCCTACTGGTTAACAAATATGGAAGCCAATTTCAGACCAAAGTTATTACTGGAATCTCAAACAGAAATCTACATAACCATGTTATGTCCTTCAACTTGTCCAAGTATTTGTCACTATACCTGTGCATAAACGGAAGTCTTTTTAGTAATAATGACCAAAGCATGAAACTTATAAACAAATGTGATGTCAACTGTAACTTCTCTAAAATGGTACCTCCAATAGAACAATCTTCTCACATATAACAGAAACAACTTGTCATCCAGCCTTACTCATTATGAATTTTTTTTAAATCCTCCAGATTTATTTGCTTTTTCAGTTAAATGTGAGAAGCCAAGATAAGATAAGCTTTCATTTTTCATGCCTTAAGAACACATATATTGTGTAGAAATACTTTTTTCCAAAATAATTTCTTGTGCCCTTTTTAGAAAATATGCTTTTTTGTTCCTGCTTGCCTACTCAGAGCTCTATCTTCACTTTCATCTTCTGTCATGTTTCTCCTTCTATTTTTAACCAATGACATCCTTTTTCTTTTCACCATCTGTCAATTCTTACTGACTCTACAATATTTTGGTAGCACTGTTAATGTAATAGCCTTCTTTTTTTCTGCTTTATTGTTGCCAATCTCTCCTCAACAGGACACAAATCCCATTATGGTTTTGGAAGTCTGTTTCAAGCCCAGTCTCACAGTACCCGATACTGATCAAAACCTGTTTGCCCACTGCAGGAAGTCTCTGTTGGGTCATACTGTTATCCAAAAGACCAGAAGCTTGAGGAGTATGGGTGAGATTTCATCAGTTTGCCAACAGCAAAGATTAAAGAACAGTGGCTCTTAGTCTGTGAGCAGCCCCACATGTGATGGGCATAAGTGACAGGAAAGCACTTGCTGCAAACAGGGAAACAATACCATAAGAAGAGCTCATGCAAAGGGATTATTGGAAAGACCTTTTACTTTTGGGTTGTGCATATTTATCAGAGAGTGTGGATGAGCCTGCAAAAGCTAACTCTGAATTAGTGAGAGGAGCAGGTGATTGCTCCTACATTCACCAAGGTGCTGAGTGTTCTAACTTGTCCTACCAAGGCCTTTTTTACCTAGGGCTTCCCGTTAAGACTGTTAAGTCTTCTAAGCCTTAAGTTAACAGTCAATTTAAAGCTGCAGAAGGGGCTTCAGTGTAACTCTTGTTTCAAGTTTTCCACATCCTTTTATCTTTTCATTATCCGTCTCTTGGAATATAACGCACTGTAACTGGAATGCATTCTCCCATTGATAACTGTAACCAAAGCCTGCTCAAGCTGGCACTGATTTGGAGCTGATAATGCTGGCAGAAGCACAGCAGTTTGCTCCTGGAAAAGAGCTTAGGGAATGGGCCAGGCTTGTTTTGCCACAGGCTCTGACACTGTCGCTGCACGAAGCAGACTGACTGACACAGGTGTGTGAGACAGACTCACAGGGGAAAGAATGCACCAGGTGGAGCTAACTGGGCACACTGTCAGGGATGATCTCTCCCAGGGAGGAGAACCAGCAATGCAGTGCTGGCACACAGGGCAAATAGCTCAGAAGAACAGTCCAGGTTCCTGCCTAGAGAGGATTCTTTTCCTTTCCTGGTGCTGAGGCCACGAGAGATGGTGCCATTTGCAAGCCTCAGCTAGGAAGTAAACTTAAAAACTGGATGCTCATGCTTTCATCATGCACTAGGCAAGGACATTGCTTTGTCATGAGCGTCAGTGACTCTACTAGAGTTGTTACATTTCTAGTTTTTAGAGACTTCCCAGGAATTTGATGGTTCTGGGAATTTTCATACTTATTTTGATTGTACATGCATGGGTCGGTTTTGTAGCATATGAGCAGTTAAATAACATATGGAACTAATCAGACTGAATATTTACATTGCTGAGTTGATCTGTATGCTCTGCATATGCAGAGTTTCTCCTCATGCAACAAGAGCAGAACAGACATGAAGGAGTTTCAGACAACTGTTCAAAAACATCAAGTTCAGCATAGACCAGAACAAAATTTAAAAAAAAAAAAAAAGATGAGGTTCAAGTTTCAGCTCCCATGCCTCAGGAAGTTTGGGTCAGATTTGACTTGAATGGAAACTGGCCAATTCCTTGATTTTCTGTTAACTCCTTATTTTGCCATGGTTGATGCAAAGAAACCAAAGAAATGAAAGGTAGCCATAGATGGCATCGTATTTTTTCGTTTTAGTTTTTCCATGATGCATTAATGCTTGAGAAAGGCAAAACAAAACATTACTCTAGAATGGATATGTTGAGGAATTAAATGTCACAGAAGTGAGAAGTACTAAGCTACAGGTAAGCAGCAGCCTGAAGAAGCAGAGAATAACAAAAGAGGAACATACGTTGGGCCATCTGCAATTAGAGCAAGAACGTGGCTCAGGTCAAGGGTGTAGGTCTGCAGGTCAGGATATGGCAAACTCCGAGGCTCATTGAGCTCCATCATCTCTTTGTTATCATAAACAAAGGGAATGCCACCTTTCAGCTTGATAACATAATCCAAATTGTCTGGAGCATCATCGAGATTATAAGGATCTTCATTTTCTTCTGGGGGTGAATGGAAATCTGAAAACAAATTTACACTACAGTTAGAAGAAATAACTTACACAAAAGGCAAAATAATTACAAAAAGACCTTTCTGCTTCTGTAAAGCTTAATTTCTAACAGGTCTTAGTACTTTCATTAAAGTCACATTCAGGTACTATAAAAGGTCTGCTGTTCCAACAAAGCCTTATTCTGACAGGCTTTAGCTGCAGCCCATCTAAATCAAGTGCCTACCTTAATTCAAATATTATGTTATTAGAGTTCTCTGAACCAATGTATACAGATTTAATACCATTCTTTATTAATGTGTGATGGAACAAGTTGGAAAATGAGTTTGCAGAAGTATTTAAATTAGGATGGTTGAAGTACAATAGAGATTGTTGAACAATAAAATAGTTGTTGCCTTCATACCCACCTTCATTATTCTCCTTTCACCTTCTGACTCACTGTAGCAATTTTGGAAGTTTGTATTTAAGCACAGAGCCAGTTGGTTTTGTTGTGTTTTGATTGAAGTTGTTTAGTTTGTAGGGGTTGGTTGCTTTGATTGTGTTTGGTTTTCTGTGATGATGGTTTTGTTTGAGATTATTTTAATGAAACTCATCTTTTATGTTTAACTGCTTTTGAATGGAAGTAAAGAACATGAAGCCAAGGAGTACAACACAAATCCAGTTTATCCCTTGGCCTTCTGATCATGAACAAAATCACAAAGTACCAGAAGCACAGTTGGGATTTGTTCAGTACAGTTTTGTAAAGCCTTTACAAAGTTATAAAGTTTCTTCCTAAGAATTAAGTAATCACACATACTTTTAAGAGATTTAGCTTATGTGAACACTCAAACATTGTCACTCATGTTATGAACAGTCATCACTTGTTTTACAATATCTTACTAATGCAACTAGCACAAAATAAGTGTCCTGACTGTGTTTATGTCAACTGAACTGCATTCTTTGGCTCAGCCTTATCAGAGATCTCTTCTTTTACCTGTTCAGTTAAGCCAAGGCAAAAAAGTAATTAACCAATCCTTTTATTCACCTAGAGCACCTGAATGTATGTTATAAACTGATAACATCCTTATCTCTAATATTCATAACTATCTAGCTCAAACTTGTGCTCATTAAGACATTGTGTAATAAGATTTCATTTTTTGTCTTAAGTTTAAAATAATAACTTGTAAGAAAGTTATTAACCTAATAATAGCTTGGAAATATCTCCCTGGTAGCTGTTCCAAACTATCTTCCCTGTCTCAAATATGCAGTATACTGTCCTCTTTACACTCTTCCTGGAAAACAAACACTTGAAAACGTATTTATTCACCCTCTTCCAACCACTGAGCCAGAGGGCAATTGATTTAAAATGTCACTTCAAGGCTGAAAATAAGTTGTCAACAACATGGACACATCTACAGTGGCCCATCTGTACAGACTGAAGGTTGCTCCTCCCAGCCTAATCCAAAAATGAGCAGTGCAAACAGTTTAATGCACAAGCAAAGCTTTCAAGACACAACCCACCTAAGTGACAAAAATAATTTGTGACATACATAGTGGGGAAACATATTCAACCTCATAAGCCTTATTGAGAGATCACAGTTTATTTACCCAGGCAGAATGCCCAACAAATATGACTCTATGGCTTCCAGTCTTGACCTGGCAAGTGTACCCTGCCTGTGAAATTCCTGACTCAGGACTTGCTAACTGGCATGTCTGTATCATACTTCACTTTACGATGTAGATGAGCTCATTACCCCTTTTTGTTCCGTATGCCAAGAGGAGGAGGAATGACTTTTCACTTCAAACCACAGCCATACAGCTTTTTCCTGGGGGAGCATAAGTATGCTACTGAACATCCCATTTGCTTAGGAAATAAAATAATCAATGAGAGTCTAGTCTGGATTTTTAGGTTTCAACAGCTTCAAAGTTTCAAATTAGATACAGGATTTATAACTTAGGTCCATCAGTGATTCTTCACTCAATAACAGAATGAATTACTGAGGCAAAGACACTCAAAAGAGTGTCACGAAGATACAACATCCCTCTACTACAGTAGTGCATGAGTTTAATTCTGTACTTTAAAATAATATTTAAATTTTTTAGAATGCAACTGAGTATTTTAAAAAGGATATTCACCTGGATACACCTCATCTTCAACCTTCCATTTCTGATCCCTCATGCTGCACAGGTACTGAGACGTTGTTCTTGGGAAGCGATGGTAGGCAAGACGCGAGTACTTCTCTCGAATGAGAAGAGCTTTCACTAGGCTTTTGGCAGCTTGTTCATAGTCATCAACTGTAACCTGGAAGGAAAACCTGGATAAATACTGGCAAAAGTAGCAGTTCTAGCAATAAACCAAATGCATGCCAATAACAAGACTGACTGAATTTCCAGAAATATAAGTGTATGGGACCTGACCATAATGATCATGCCCAAGGTGTCAGGAAGCCAGTGACAGATGCAGAATCCAAATACAATAAATAAAACACACACAAATGTTTTTACCCTACCATATATTACTTAGATATTGAACATCTGATTATGTTTTTGTCCAATTTATTACAAAGAATATAAAACAACCTGACCTTGGCTTTAACTTTTTTACAAATCACTGTATTCACAAAGCAATTCAGAGTTTGTTGCAAGGAACCATCATATTGGCATTTTACACTTCATGTACATATATGGGACCTTTCTTTTGCCCTCTAGATACAGAAAGTGGGAAAACAATGGTTTCTTACCCCTGCACAGTAGTCCCCACTAACTGAAACTCTCTGGAATTCTGGTACATCATATGGCACTTGGACTGGCACAAAAGCACTTGGAAGAACTGGCGTTGCAGGAGACAGGACAGGATTGGCTGGTGGTGCTTTCCATTCCTGAGATGGAATTTGTAATGACAAAGACTGGGATCTAATCATCTTGAAACTTTTCTTCCTATGAATTCATGGTATAAAACATAAAATAAGCCATGGTATAAAACACTAAATACACTGGAAAACTGATTACAGCAAAGAAATCATCCCCTAGGAAATTTTACAAATGAAATCTCTCATACCACAATGTTGGTCAAAAAGTACTTGTGCTTTTAGCTTCTCTCTACTGACATTTCACATGATCTACACTACACACAATTGCACTTACCCTCCACATGAGTCCAATATGCCATAATGTATTTATAATCACTCTAAGATGCCCTAAGGTTTTTGTTTCGCTTCTTAAAAATTCAGTTTCAGCAACTCACTGTGCAGAAGGAAAATGTGATCCCTGTGCTCACTTTAGTAAGGGTCAATTCTTAGAGACTGACAGTATCAGAATTTGTGAAGGATCAGACAGAAACAAGTCAATGTTACATATGGAAATTGTTGTAAGTTATTATACTGTTATACACACTTCTCATTCTTCCCAAAACTTGCAAGGCTTAAAACATATCCAGTTGTCAGACAAGACTGTGCAAGAAAATTTCACATTCATTCAGTTAAACCTAAGGAAAAGGAGGAGCACCTAGTTATTCCTTAGGCACTATTTGATGAGACTTGAGCAGAAGGCTGATGTTGGTTATCAGAGTGATATCACAGCATGGCTTTGATACACAGGTCCATTCCTCCCCATAAGAGGAACCCACAGAAATTTAAAAATGCTGCCTTTTCTCCTCAAAGCTGTGATAGATGTGCACCTCAGACAAACCAGCTAAAAAAGAATGCTGTGTTCTCCAGTGAAGTAATTGTAATACCTCAAATGGAGTTTTGAAATATCTCTATAAGATGGAATTAATTTTCCTTTCTCAGTTTAAATGTGCTTAAATGTATTTTAAATATTCATATAATATATAAATACTATGTTATAAACTACTTGTAATATCAATTTCTTTTGCACTGTGGAAATAGTCCCTAATTTTGTAAGTTAGATACCAAAACCTTAAAATGTTAGTAAGAAGAAACACTAACAAAGAAAAGGGAACACTGGAACATTCTCTGAAAGCTACATATTACTTCTGTGGTATCCTTAAGAATAAGAACATGCAGTGCTAGTACAATTAACACCCAAATTTCATCCTCTCAAGTACTTGTAGCCACCTTGGAAATCAACATCAGTTTTGAAAGGCAGTGTTGGATCAATTGCAGCTGGAAACAGAACAAGTTGTACTTGTGTCACTGTCCCTGAAGTACACTTCAGTCCTGCAGGACAGGGACAAACACTTGTTCTGTTCCCACATGTAAACAACATACCTATAATACTCCCTCCTGCAGTTAAACCTGTACAAAACCTGAGTTTGTTTGACAGAACACATTTCTGTGAGACAAATTTTACAACTTAAAAGTGAAACACACTACTTCAGTAGGAAATATATACCAAACATTTGTTTGACTGGAAACATCTGGTTTTCCCTTCTGTGCCTGTTTATGTCTATGAACATGCCAACTGGGAAACCCACTTGAACAATTCCAAACCAAAAGTCTCAGCTTGTATCATCAGTGAGTCATACCTTTATTTAACTAAATTGACTCTTCTCCCTTCTGTTCCAGAAACATGATTCCAAGTGTTGCCCAACTGCCTGTCTGCAGCTAACCAGGTACATGTGTTTAGCTATCACTTTCAGAGGCTTTCTTGTCTGCCTGCTTTTTGAAGAGTCTGTACACGTCCAACCCATCCGGTGTCAGGCTGCTGCTGAGCTCATGTGACTCCAGAAACAGCCCAGCAGTCCTGTGAAGGCAAGACACTGGAAGAGCCTGACATCAGGGGAAGTCTTACAGGGAAAAAAAAAAAAAAAAAAATCACAAACCAAAGCAGGTTTGGCTTCATTATAGCCATGGGTAAACCAAAGGTAGAATGCAATTTAATTTTTTTTAACGTGCACTTTTATGGCTGACAGTGGTTAGATTTTATCTCTGTGAGTAAAGGAAACCTACAAATAACCTCATTATGCCAATACCACTTTTCACCTCACCCCTTGATCTTAAATATAAATTCTTTGCTTTCATCTATTTTTGCAGAGCCTAAAAGAAGTATCATGCCACAGTAATTTTCTCTGTGTTAAAATTTTCTGTTTCTCTTAATGAAACTAGAAAAGGGTGGGGGTGTGTTTCTTTTTCTGACTCTTCTTACATTAAAGAGTCTTAGGGTTGTATTAATTTCTACCCAGCTATGCTGTTTATTAAACTTGGATAAGCAGTATCTGTGCTATTGCTAGGAACACAGCTGAGACAGCCTCACCAATCCAAGCTCCCTGGGGCCCATCCCCATACCTCCTGCACAGGACAGAAGGACACCACATAGGTGGCCCTGGTACCTGCTGTTGACCTCTCTCCTGAAGTAGTAAGAGGCAGAATGCTGTTTGCCAGGTATTTCAATATTAACTCAAACGCATTTCGGAAACTATTTTCCACTAAGAAAGCAACTATGGAACACACCTTTTAGCTGTTTCCACAGACTGCTGTTCTGCCAGCTCCTTCTGCAGCTCCCTCTCCTTGGCCTCCTTCTGCCCAATGGGGCAGTCCTCAGGCATGGTGAAGAGTGACAACGCATCTTTGCTGTCTTCTTCTCGAAGAACTTTGGCAAACACCTTCTCTGCCAGGAGCCGCACGTGCTCGTCAACCTCCGAAATGTTCAGCTTGGGAAACTGCCGGGGCATCTCGCCTGGTGAGGAGCACAGTTGACAAAGTTATAGCTACAGGAAGAGTGAAGATGTGTGAGAGACTGGGGGTTTTTCCACAGTATGCCTATCAAAATTGAGAGCTTGGAGCAAAAGGAGAAGAAAGTAGAACAGCTCTTCAGAATTTGAACTAGCATGCAGTACACAAGAACCACAGAGCAGCTCTACTTTTGGAGCCATGCTAATTTGTGCATCAGGAACCTCTTGGTATACCCACAAAAACTCCTAGGCAATTTATGTAGAAATTTACCAGGAGATTCCACTTACTTGCACAGTCAGACAGACAATTATTTGTGATAAGGTGGATACTCAGCTGTGTGTCCTTGCACTGAGCCTGGAAATCACATCCACTCAGTTGCTTGCCTTCTTCCTTGCTCAGTGGCTTCAAACCACAGGCAAGTTAGAAAAGAAGGTTGTACATTTTCACCTCACCCCATCCCTTCCACAAATCAGAAAGCCACGGAACTGCCATGAAGTGAAATAGTTGCACAACAGGAGCAAAGATGGTATAGTTAACTCAGTGACTCTTTTTTCCATTTGTTGTCAGTAGTTCATATCAGATTTTTGAATGCATGTGGGAAGCAGATAGGTCATGGGTTTCCATTTCTACTTGGCATTTAAACACTACTTTCCAAAAAGAATATGTTTTATTTTTTAAATTTGTAAGTAGCTAGCCTTTTATCACAAAATATTTCCATTTTGTTCTAGCATCACTACTAAAATGCCATCTTTTTGTTTCTTCTGTGGTTTCCTGGCCTTATGTTTATTCCATTTTCATACAATCCAGATGTGCATTTTGGCATAACTGGAAGCATTCCAGAGGAGAAAAACACTGTGCTGATAAGCTACTGACCAGCATTATTTGCTGTGGACTATAAAGCTTTCTGAATGCCTTCAGTATGATGGAGTTTGTAACAAGATTAAATTCTTATTACATAAGTTAAAAACAGCTGCAAACATGTCACAACAAATGGATCCAAACACTGCCACAATGTGAAATCTGGGTCCAAAACTGGCATTTCAGAATCCTTTTAGGTTAGAAAAATGCAAGCATATTTTGTGAGATAGTGTTCATTTAAATAAGAACATATCCTGGAAGTCAGCATGGAGCATGGCAGTTTTTTATCTCTCCAGGCACAACTTATCAGGGCCCCCATTACAACTTTTCTGTAGGCATGCTGCACGTTTCACATGTTGATATGTGATCCTTTTGATATATGATCCTGTTGTTTTCAGCCTAAAAGACTCTAATTAATGTCCACCCATTTTCACAGTGGCTTTAAGAACATTTTTGGTTTTATTCTAAAAGCAAATACAGTATGAAAGTGGGACAAAAGTTAAACTGGACCATAACATGGCAATTTAGTGTTCCCCTACACTACTTTGCATTCTTATTTTATAAGAACCCATTCACATCCCAGTAGAAAAGCATCTCTGGTTTTAAATAACTGTGCTCTTTTCTGCCTGGAGAGTATTTGTTTTGCAATTCCTATTAAGTCTCCATAAAATCAAGTATAACTACATAAGAAATTTAAAAATACTTACAGGTTTAGCTGAATAATTCAGTGGTAATGCACTGCCATGTCTTAGTAGCATCCAAACTTAGGTTTGGTTTCACAATTTCAACCCCCAAGCAAGTCATAGGAGTCTGTTCCCTGACCTCAATGAACACAGTTGTCAGCAGCAGTGCCTGCCACACATACAGCTGCCAGCAGCAAGGGCCTTTTGCGCCACTTCAGCCAGGCAAAAACTCTTTTTATACTTATTCAACTATAGTAAGAGTGCTGACAATACTAGTACAATGTGAAACAATAATGGTTTTTCTGCTTCTAAATCAGCAATTAAAATATTTTCATCACTAGCAGAAAAAAAATCCCAATTGGTTGTATGTTTATCATTGGCTCAGCACTTTCCTAGTTTAAATGAACTTTTTCCCAGAGAATTGTGATCAGAAACAGAAGTGCAGTAAAAGACACACTGTATGAGAAACCATGCTGTATTTTAAATCCTTACAACAAGATAGTGAAAAGATAGAAAGTATAGATGCAAGTATAATCCTATACTGACACCAAAGTTTTTTCTTTCTTACAGAACCCAATCTCACCTTCTCCACTCCAGCACTAGAGACTAAGGCACAGAACAGTTTGAACTGTAGGTTCACCCACATCACTGCTAGCTCCTGGCACCGAAATGCATCTAATAAACCTAAAATAGTGATGAGGCACCTCATGCAATGCTCGTGCAAGCTGTGCCATCCTAAACTGGAAGAGCCTCTTGTATCCAGTATCCTGTTATTGAAGTGCTGTCTTTTGCCCAAGGTGAGTGACAAATAGACATTTTAATGGGATGGGGAAGGGTATGAATGCCACCCAGTAAAGGCTCTTTTCCTAAATATCTCGATCTCAAAGAAAGGCTGCTTTGGTTGCTCTTTTGGTCTGCACCTTTGCAGAAGAAAAGAAAGCCTTGAAACATGCTGCATTACAAAAAAA